>CAEGAD010088338.1:0-64543 GCA_903067055.1 Poeciliopsis paucimaculata
TATATATATTTATTCATGTTTTTATGGACTTTGTGCACTGGTGCAGCTGCTTCTGCTATAGTGGTGGACTGAAAAACAGCTCTTGTGATGGCCAGGAGGATGACAGCTCTAGAAGTTAAGCAGCAGTGAGGGCAGTTTCTCCTGCTGCTGGTAGAAAAAATGCTGCATGGCAGAAACTGATGATGTGGCAGCAGGCTAAGGAGCACTGGAAGCGTAAGAGAGTAAGTTTCTTGTCAGAACCCTTAGACACAAAAAACAGCATCAGCTGCTTGTGATGAGGAGTGGGCTCACGTGCTCAGAGGCGATGAGGAGCAATGAAGGCATCGGACAGACCCACTATAGTAGCATCTGACAGACGCGCTGGAGAAAAATCGTTTTCGGTTTGAAAAAAGCCAAATTTTGTGACAGAGTAGTGAAAGCAATAAAAATGATATAGTATTCGAGGGGACGTATACATTTTGGAGACACTTCATTCTGGTTAACAGACAATGGGAAATATTTATTTTTGGACACTGTCAGTTTTTAAATTGTTGTTAGTTGTTTAGAAGATTTTAAAATGTTTTTTCTTGTTTTGGGAGGCAGCAGAGCTTCCCTACGAACAAAAGAAAAAGTGTCATCACAGTTCTACTAACACAAGCAAGGTCTTTCAGAAACAATTACTGCTCTTCTTCCAAAATGATTCAACATGTCAATATTTTTTAAACAAAGATGGTGGTAAACTCATCTCTCTACATCTGCTGTGATCGCTGCCACATTTAGAGTATGTATTAAAGATTTAAATACTTTATTAATTTACAGCTTAATGATAAATGAGTTGTGCTAAAAGTGGCACTCTTGCATCAAAGTGGTAGCATTTCATTGTAATTATGGATTCTGTTTCTCTTGTTTCTGACCAGAGGAAGCTGGAGCCTTCCTCTGCAACTGTATGTAATTACAGCAACTACAAATGAAGATCAAGGCTGTTCTTTCATCTTGTCACATGGTGCATTGTAGAAGAAAATGAACTGGATTTAGCAAACCACTTGTGAACTCGTCATGGTTGTGACAAATGGAGTGAACAGCAGCCATGTTATAGACTCCAAGTGCTTCTTGAAGGTTCTTCAGATTTACTTTCTCCAGCTGAATCATTACACACTGCTGTCATGAATATATCCTGGACAGTAAAGATAAATAAGCACAACACAATCTCTTTAAGATATGTGAACAGATAAGACATAACGGTAGTTTTACTGTTTAAACCTGGAACCGTTTTGGTTGTTCTGCATTCTTCCAGCCTCCAGTTTAGTAACTAGATGATGAACCACTGTACAGTCCAACTTTGGGCTAATCACTTGCCAGCTTAATAAATATCACATTGTGTCATTACACATAGGATGGGCACAAATGATTTACAAAACTTGGATTTATTGTGAAAACACATATATGGCATTTCTAATAGGTTTTTAGTTTTAAGGTTAGAAAGATTTTAGTTTCTTCTAAAATATGTCTAAGAGTTCATCTGATTGTGGGAAACCAATGTATGATATCCCACCTATAATGAGCCGGTGCTAATGGAGCAGAGATTACAGGTTAACACTGTCTGTTCTTTCTTTTTCAGTTTATTCATATTGCACTGATTTGTAAAAAGTTGTAGTTCTAGTAATGGTTTTTTTCAAGTCAGATTATCTTAAAGGTGGAATGTAGTACATTTTGTTAAACATGTGCATTTTTGCATTTGGTTTTAATGTAGTTATTTGATTTAAGTTTTCTTAACTACTTTGATGAGATTCCAGCATTGTTTTGTTTTTCTGTGTATATTAGTGAATCCATTCACATCGGTCTCATTTCCAAGACACAGTTAGCTGTCAGTAGAGGGCGCTTTCGGCCGTATTCTGAAAAGGACGCAGGAATGTGTTAATTGATCATTTATGGCCCTCATTTAGAGAATAAACCTTTAGTCAGCTTCTTGTCATAAGAATATAAGAGCAGAAGCAGATATTGTTACATTCAGGTTTTAAGGAAGAAAAATCTAAAAGTCTAATATTGTAAATAAATGAAACTCGACTCCATGCTTACGGTCGTTAAAATACTTGCAGCAACGCATCAGAGAGGATTCTCAACAATAAATCCATCAGCAGTCCCTTTCGGAGTTTTTCCTTCTAATTGGCTCTCAGCTAGAAACGGTTCACCTCGCTGGACTCTGATTGGCCCGCTGAGCTGCCAGTCACAGCAGCCTCCCTGCTCCTGCTTTGGACAGCAGAGACGCGCTGCTGCTGCTGCGCTGTCCCGCTGCTCAGATCCCGGAGCGGAGCGTAGCGGAGCGGCGGAGGGAGGCGGACTTACTTTCTCACGCGGCTCAGACAGCAGCGGCAGCAGCGGTGGAGGTGCGCTTCTCCTCCTGCAGCCCTGCACGCCCTCGACAATCTGGGTACTGCTTTCCCTCCATCTCCAGCATTATTCTGACCCTCTGAGGCGCACATATCTGCTTCTTTTCCCTGATGATCCTTAACTCTGATCGGACGGAGACATGTGGAATAACCCGGGGAAAGCGCATCGCTTCTTCATACTGTGTTTCCTGCTGACTGCATGCACCGAGGTGAGAACTCGATCAGGTTGCTCTCCAAGCAAGATGATAACTTTGCTTTTGATTCAGCTTTTTCCATGTTTTATTGTTTTCCATATTTTGTAACTCCATCATGTATTTGGAGCTGAACTCAGATCTATTATTTCTAAATATACTCCCTTCAGTGAATGTAAATATTGCCCAGCAGCATGATGTATTATTTTTAATCATGTCACTTTTAATTAGTGAAGTAATGATCCATGTCTGAAATGTCTGTTATTAGTGGGGCAATCTCCAGTTTGCTGTATTAGCAAATGGTAAAAATAAATAAATAAATAATAATAATAAAAGTACTTTAACAGGTCTGATCTCTTTTTAGTCAGTTTTAAAGTTTGTTTTTTGGGCGCAGTGAAAAAAAAAAAAAATCTTAAGGCTAAAGGTCAGTTGCACAGCTGCAACCTGAACTGCATCTCAAAAAATTGTGCTGAACTGCAGCTCTGGCAGACCGTACAGTATCTACAGAAAGTTTGCAAGCTGAAAATTAAGAAGACATGAACTAGGAAAATGCACCTTTTTCCCCAACACAAGGCTACAGGAATCAACTTCAGAGAAACTTGGTTAGTGTACTTAAGATTATTTTGAAGGTTTCATACTATTAAGCGCAAATACGCATGCAGGCAGCTTGCACTATTTCTAAGTATTATAATTTTCTAATGGGAATGCCATAGTACACAAAACTAGTTGAGCTTCTAAGCACTTTAACATTTAATTATTACAGATGCACTGATCAAGCCTTTCAAAATAATCTAGAAATTGTCAATTAATTTGTAGATTAAGCCTTGGAGGTATGACATGCTGATTCTGATACTGAGTAATCCCATTTTTATTTGTGTGGTTCATAAAACCTGAAGCAGAAGAAATGTGATGCATTTGATAGAGGTAGGTTAAACAAGCAGGAAAGGAAGGAATTACTTCACTATCCCCTTTCTGACCTTGAATCAGTTATCTCTAATGTGTATTGGAGTTGTATTGAACCAAAATAAATGTGCATCAAAGAACCTGATAGAGGTGTTTACAGCTTGAAGATGATGAAAATACTTTGTTCAGATGCACTTTATGAATAAGCGAAAGAAAAATAGGATTTCTGGCTTTGATTGGCTGAACACCACATAGGAAAACGACTTCTGTCTGTTCAGACCACACATTGAAAGCCTGCAGTAGAGACAAACAGCTTTAGCCTTCTTCACTTCTCTGTCTGCCCCTCAGGTGTGTCAGTCTTCGGGTTACTTTGAGCTCCAACTCATCTCGGTGGAAAACCCCAGAGGTCAGCTCCTAAATGGCGACTGCTGCGACTCGGAGGGCCGCCAGGCAGATGGGGACTGCGGCCTGGACGAGTGTGATACTTACTTCAGGGTGTGCTTAAAGGAATACCAGCAGGAGGTGAAGATTGGCGGACCATGCACTTATGGGTCAGAAATCACTAAGGTGATTGGTGGGAATACTTTCCAGTTCAGAGGAAGCCAGAAAGGCAGTCACGACACTGGGAAGATTGTCATTCCCTTCCAGTTCTCATGGCCGGTAAGTTGATCATGTGATAGATTATTAAACAGCATAAGTTATTATTTCAGTTTATTTTCTTCAGAAATTCATAAAAAGGTTTTCCTGGAACAAGTTAATCACTTGTCAGATCTATATCCAGTGGTGGTTTTGGAGATCCTTTAGTCTATTTCATGTTGTCAGACATCTGTCTGTTGGTCAGGAAGGTTTCTGTTGCTGAGTGGCATCTTCAGTCAATGGGTTAGGGTTACATAGGGTTAGGGTTTGCCGTCCTGCTTTATGCACTATGAAGGAAAATATTGCTGACTATTTGACTTCCATCTGTCTGTCTGAGCATTCACAGAGATGGACAAAGAGTAGACAGCTCCTCCTCTAATGTTTCTGTCAGGTATCATGATACATTGGATTTTCCCAGAGTACTGGGTGTGTGTGTTTGCTTTTTTTAGGGGGCTAACCTAGGGCATCTCTGATGCAAGAGCCACCTCGGTGTGTATCATCAGTTATCTGTCTGGACACATCACATTCCTGTGTGGGGGCTTTGGAGGTAAAGCGCCATGTCTTTCCTATGAAGGCGGGACTTTGATGCTCACGGTTGTATCTTGGTTCAGCAGTTCAATACATAGCTTCAGCTGCTGATGACAGAGGAGTGGGATGGTTCCTCTGTTTAATTGAGGGAAAACTAATGTTTTTTTCCAAAGTGGTTCTGATTAAAAAGTGGCAGGTAATGTATTATCTCATCCAAACAGAGCAGCAAGCCAAACAAAACCTGCTCCAGCTCCTTACTTGGAGAGGCAGCGTGGGAAACTGGTTCAGCACTGGCAATCAGAGCTGCAAGAAACTGTTGTCACACGAAGAGATCTTAATCAGGGGAGGTTTCATGGAAGATACGTCATTCGTTTGATTCCCATAATAGCTGATGACTTCGAGTCATTGTGAACCCAACAACATGGGAGGGAAAACAGAGGATGAGATTGGGAATGAACCCAGTAATCAGGGAATGTTTTTATGTTCGGAAGGGTTCAGTGAGTTAATCAGTAAATCAGCTGCAAAACAAACTGCTAAAGCTTCTAATGACTGATTCTCTAAGCTATCTGACTAAACAGTTTTTAGCCTCCTTTAAAAGACTTAATACAATATTCAGTCAGGACTTTGAATGCATTCTATGTTGTGAAGAGAATAATATTAGTGCCAACATCATGATCACAAAGGATTGTTTGTCCTACAAACCAAACTATATCAAACGAATGTAGTTTTTGGTGAAGTAGAGTAAGTTCAAAAAGCAGTTTCTTATATTCTGATTACATTTACTACAGTAGACATCTATCCAAACCAACTTGACCTACTATTCTTATTGTTTTGATTCAAGTCAAGTCAGATGTTCTGCTTCAGGACTTAGAGCTGGAGAGCAAAATTTGTCATGAGTTGTAGGTTTGTGGAGAGGATGGACATGGCTGGACCCAGGTTGAGGTGAAAAATTATTGTTTTAATGATAAACAAAAGGTGAACAGAAATCCAGGCGTCACAGATGAGCAATGAGGCAAGGAAAACGCAGACAGTGGTAGCACTGGGAATACAGGACATTAGACACATGACATGACAGCTTAGACAAGGATCCAACAGGGAACAAGAGACACAAGTGGGTTTAAATACACAGGGAAGGTAATCAGGGGAAAACAAGGAACAGCTGGGGACAAACAAAGGGTAGCTGGGACAACACTGAGACTCAGTTAACTGAAGAAACATACAAAATCCAAATCCTCACAGAATTAATCAGTTAGCTCAAGTTGTTCAGTTCCTGAAGCAGGACAGTAGCTGCAGACTGTAACCATGTTTTACTTTGGGTAAGATATTATTTTCCTTTAGAGTTGTTCTTCGCCAGAAGTAATGGGGGTACACATCTTCCAGGAAGTGCCACTTTTATCTCATAACGCCACATTATATTTTTCTCAAAACCTTTAAGGTAAATGTAAAGGAAATCTGTGTGCTTTTGGGCCAGCAGTGGTTCTCTTTTTGTTGAATCTTGAACTCTGACCTTCACTGTGGCAGCGTGGCCTGCAGAGCTGTAGATTTTGTTCTTGATTCTTCTCTGTAGGCTGGCCACTCTTGGGAAAGTTTTTCACTGTTCCATGTTTTATTCTTTCATGGATAAAGATCCTCGCTGTCAGTTTTGAAAGGGCTAACAAAAAACATTTCAGTGGCTTAGTTTTGAGAATCATAAATGTCAGTAACTTTGTTTCTCATCTGTTCAATTTATATAGATTAGGTGTACTTTAGGTTGTCAGGCACGTCCTGTTTAATTGATTTCCTGATTCTACAGGCCAGGCAGTAATCAGGGCTGGGTGTGTCTGATGAAACTAAACTCAGTTGCTCTGAGTTTAGTTTCATCAGACACTAATAGTACATGAACTGACAGTTCATGTACTATTTCATACGGAGGGGGATTATTCAGGTCGTTTTGGATGCCTTTTTTCCCTTCATATAGATAAAATTGTCATTTGAAAACTCCTTTTCAAATGACAATTTGAAAAGGAGTTGGGTTATGCTTGTATGATATTAACATTTGACTGATGATCTGAAACATTGAAGTGTGAGGGAAAAAAAACAGGTAATATTATCGGAGAAAAAATGCCTTTATCAGAGTAAAGGTAAAGTTAAAGTTCTAAATTTGTCAATATTAAATAAGCAGCAGGTGTATATATATATATATATATATATATATATATGTACTGTATGTATGTATATATATACAAGAAACGTGTGTATGCACACCCTTTATTAAATACACTTTGTTGACAAAGTACTTATATGATTTTAAATATATGACATTGGGTTGAGCTTTCTTTATATCTAAAGTAAGAGCCAGTAACATATAGTCAGTGTGATCATGTCTGATCACACATTATGAAGGTTGTGTGCTCGGCTGGCTACACGACTCCTCCATTCATCACTCCTCACGGTCAGCTGTCAGCGGAGTGGAAGATGGAAGCAGTAAGTTGGGGCCCTGCAGGCAGATAGGATTACCACTAAGTTGTATGTGACACTGGAGCTGGATATCAATAACACCAACTACTCAAACAAGTGAAGATCCCTGGAGAATGTTGTCTGGGGATGCCTTTACTGCTCAGTCTCTCAGGTTCAGTCTGCGTCTGTTATTGGGTCATTGTCTCACTCCACATGCAGGGGGTTGCCGCTTTCCACTGTGAGGGGTGAAGAGTGCTGTGTGCAAATGCCAGCAACCTCTTCTAGTGGAGGCCTTAGTACTGAAGCAGATTGAGTTCCAAGCTGTAGTGTTATTATTAATAATAATAATACTTCATAAAATATATAAATACAAGTGGTGGAAATTGAATAGAACTTTTAACTGACTAAATTTCAGGATCTGTAATTAATGAATCACATTTTAATCAAAAACTATATGTTGATAAAAAAGCAGAAAACAAAACCGCAACACCTTCAATTCCTCTCTGAATTCTGGTGACGATGCTGTGTTGGTAGTGGGGTCTTTGGGTTATAAAGGATGATAGCCTTTTATTTTAGCTTAAATGTGCCGGATTTGAAATGCTTGGCTCATATGGCAAGATAATTATGCTGATTTTGACCTCAATTTCCCATTCCAACTATTTTAAGGATGCTTCTATTATCGCCATTGCTCTAAAAACAATCTTAGGAGATATTCCACCTGCATATGGTGTGTAAAGAGTGATCTAGTCTGATTAGAAGGTGGTCTGGACTGCTTCTGGATTGAGTTATACTTTATGTATTTTTCTTGGTACATTTAATGTTTTTTGCTTTTTAACTTTTGATAGCTTTTATGTCTTTATATATATATTAAAAAAATAAATCTGCATCTGATCTCAAATTGGAGGTGTTCAACATGTTGGATCAACCTGACCCAATATCACAGGGAGTTTCTCGAGTGCAAACGTGAGCACAGCCTGTTGAATGCGATGTGTAGCCAATAAGAGCTCGAGGTGACAGAAAGTGGACACAGAAGACAAAACAACTGCCATGATCCAGAATGTCTGGTGGACATCACACATCTTTTTGTATCATTTCTCCTCTGTTAAAATAGTCCACAAACTATCATCTTTTCTTCTTGCTCATTGATTAGGTGTCTTTACTCTGAACTCCAGTTTGATCTCAAGAGGTTTTGGAAGATTTCATGAGTGAAATCTGTCCATGTGGTGTGTTGTCTTTGCCATATGATTTTCTCTTTCCAATACGCACAGAAATCCAATACATCTCATCTATATCCTCTGAGTAACAACCACTATTCAGTTTCACAAATTAAATCATGAAGGCATTCATATTTTCTGACTGAAAATAGCTGTGTTAAGAGGAGTCAAAGTAAAAATGTTTATAATTTATCAGAAATGGACACTTTGCACATACGGCGCTGATGTCACATCCACATGAGTGAAATGTAGCTTTCTTGTTTTCTGCTTTGAGTTACCATGAGAGCAAGAAAAGACAAAGTCATATTTCAAACGCAAATAAAGCAATACTATGCACATTGTTGTCTTTCTAATATAATGGGTTTTTATGGATTGCCAAGCGATAGTGAATTAAGAAGACGGTGGCTTGTAAATATTTGTTGCTACCAGTTTAAGCTAATGCCACACAGCAAAGTTTGCAGCTTTCACTTCACTCCAGATCAGCTTCTTCAACCTAAATCTATGGAGGGTAGATTTAGAGTAGATAAAGGTTTGTTTACCTTTATGGTAAATAAAGGAGCCGTTCCTGTGTTATTTCTATGGAATCACTTCTGTATTCAGCCCAAAAGATCAAGTGTATGGGAACAAGTGAGCAGACCACAGCCAGACTGATCCGCCTGATCACACTGCTGTAAACATCATCCAATTTGAGCTCTCCACAAGATTTACAAGATTTATTTGACTTAAAGAGTAGAAGATGGAAGACAACTCAAATGTTTTGCAGTGCAGACGGACAATAGAGACCATACTGACAGGCAGCATCTCTGTATAGTTTGGAGCATGCATCACCTTTGACTGGCAACGTGTAGAGACAGTGGTGAGGACAGCTGAGAGAATCATCAGGAGTGAGCTTCCTTTCATCCTTGACGCCGCCCACAGTCGCTGCCTGTCCAGGGCTCAGCCAATCATAAAGATCCTTCCACTCTCAGTATGTTTTGTTCTCCCTGCTGCCCTCTGGGAAAAGATTCAGCAGCTTCAAATGCAGAACAACCAGATTCCTCAACAGCTTCATGTCTCATGCCATAAGACCACTAAACTCACATTAATTTAATCTTTTATTGTATGTATTTATATTTATACCTTATTATTGGAGCCTTGCAACAAAATTGATTTCAATTTTTAAATGTACAATTGAATGACAATAAAATCTACCTATGTAGCTGTATGATTTTATGCATCCAGATTTTTTAAAATATTTGTACAATATACATGTTAGGTGATATCAGAACAGGCTGAGTGGTTCTTACTTCATGGTTCCACGTCAGGCACTAATTCTCTAGTCTAGACGTAAATGTTCTGCTCTGTGAGCAGATTGAATACTGATGACGTTAACTCAGTATGTATTTTAGGTTTATCTAATGGTAGCTTTGGGTCCTTGCATGAATTTCAGTTTGATGGTAATGTCAATCAGACTTTAAGACAAAAATTACAGGTTTGGTGGTTCGGGGTTGACCCTGATTATCAACTATGTAATAAACCAAAATGGTGGCTTCTTATTTTTTTCTAACGACTTGACATTGACTACTGACAGGATTTGATTACACCTGGATGAAACGGAAAATATTAATTGAAAAACTATCAATGGAAATTCTGATCATCCATATTTTCAGACATTTTTCTTTCTAAAATATTAAATGAATGACTAATATTGAGAGAAGCCAGTTGAGGTGGCTGGGACATCTGGTCAGGATGCCTCCTAGACGCCTCCCTAATGAGGTGTTTCGGGCACGTTCCACCAGGAGGAGGCCCCGGGGAAGACCCAGGGCACGCTGGAGGGACTATGTCTCCCGGCTGGCCTGGGAACGCCTTGGGATTCCCCCAGAGGAGCTGGAAGAAGTGGCTGGGGAGAGGGAAATCTGGGCCTCCCTTGTAAAGCTACTACCCCCGCGACCCGACCCCGGATTAGCGGAAGAAGATGGATGGATGGATGGATGGATGGATGGATGACTAATATGAAATGTCTCCATCACTTTAATTTTAATGAGGCAGCCATGAAAAAATCCATCAGGTACGAGCATTAAGGATTGCTTCCAACTAGCTGAAAAATGTATACATTGTAGTATTATATCAAATATTCAGTGCAGGCAGTCCCTTGTGGTTGTTATATTGCACATATTGATATTTTAATGACAACAAGAAGTAGATATATAGAGTAGGCTGCACTTGTAATTGTGATGCAAAAAAGCTTTGATTGCTTTCTTGCATCAGATGATGAGATTCTAAACTAATCGGAAATGGACAAGCAAGATAATTCTGCCTGAAAATGAAAGCTATATTAGAAATGTAGCAATTTTTTTTTCTTAGCTGGTTTTATTGGTTTTGCATAGGATTCCTCTTTCATGTTTGTATGAAAGAGTTCCTTCTCTCTTTGCCCATTTCCTGTCTGATTAATGAAAATAAAGACCACTAGTGCCACAAATGTCTTAAAAACAAAAAGCATTGGGTGAAGGTTCATCAGAGTTTCTCAACTAAAGGAGGACTAAACTCTGTGTTACTCAACCTCCCCATCACAAAGAAACTTCTGTAATCCCCTCATTTCTGAAACCATAATGAGTGAACTTACAACAAGCCTTGTCTTTTTGGAGGCTGGTGTTGAGGAATAGGTCAGTTGGCAGATTATAGATAAATCCATCTGACATGCTCATAAGAATTTTTTCGTCTTCTCGCTCTTGGTTGGGATCTGGCAAACATTTCTTAGTGGAGGTCTAGTTAGTGTTCCTGTTGCTTTTTCTTATGTGATCTGCTACCTTTGCTGCATTCATTTGTTATTATCTGAAATAGACATTATTCAGTTAGCGATGCATTGATTAGAGTTTGTTTTTCATTTCTGATCTCCAGTATAAAAAAAGTTAGCCTACTGTTAATGTTAATTCATTTTTGGGTGATTTTTATTTCTCTTTAACAATCATAGTGAAGAGGATTATTGCCTCTGCCACCACATAACAGACTTTTATTATTGTTACAAAATTAATTCCATCTGAGAGACTATCAGACAGTATTACTCAAAGAATTAATTTATGTTAATACTTTGCATCGAAGGTGTTAGAATACTTTATTAAATTCAGATACAGTAATACAAAACTTTACAATTTTGTCTGTTTCTTTTGTCTTAAATATAGAGAAAATGACTAATACTGAAGTTGGTACTGGACAATGAATATGCTATACCTTTATATTCATTAGAATATTAGACATTGGCACCATAATGCTAAAAATCAGTTAGCATTCCTCCTGAGAAAACAGTTTCCTTTCAAATAGATATGTACAGCATTAAACCAGTTAATGCCTGAACGTAGCCCTACATCAGCAACTTATTTCCTAAGCTTTAGCGACAACAGTGACTTTGCATCACTTTGTTAAACTTTCTGAATGCCTCAACCTTAGCAGTAGGCCACTGTTGAAATTGCTCTTCATGTGGAAGAATTCTGAGCACAGGTCAGAATTACAAAATATACTGTCTAAGGAAATGTGCAGCTGTGACCTAAAATGTCTGCAATATTGCACCCTCAATTTAACATTTTAGTATTTACAACAGACCAGAACCATTTTTCAATAACACAAACACATTTCTAACAGAGTATAAACTTATTTTAACTCAAACATGACTGAATGTACACAAATCTGTTTGTGCTGCTAACCTCAGATGACAATATAGTTTTGTCTTTGCTGCTTCTTGACTTTGTAGTCCAACAGCTACACCTCACTGATGGTGCAGAAAAAATTTAAATTGTAATACATACTTATATATATATATATATAACATATATTTAATATATGTTTGTAATACCTTGTTTAGACCATTTTCCTGACCCACAAGGGGAAATGCTGTTTTGGGGTCAGGGGTTAGATTTAGGACTGAGGTGTGAATTGAGTTTTGGTTAGGTTTAGGATAAGGGTAATGGTAAGATTTGGGCTGTAGAGATGACTGGAAGTTAATGGAAAGTCCCCACAAAGATAGCCACGCAAACGTGTGTGTGTGTATGTGGACGTGTGTGTGCATGTAAATAAATTTTTTTGGCTCTAGTGGGCTTTATTTCACAGTGAATCAACAGTTGCGACAGAGTGGGAACACATAGAGCAACGGGATGTGTTGCGACAGCCATGTGGGGGGCCGAGGCCTCCATGGAGGAGTCATACATTTTACCCCTGCGCCTCCTCCATACCCCAATATATAGTTTTAATTAAATTGGGTTTGATTAATAAGAGACTCTTATATAACAATCAAAAATTTTAATGGAGTCCCACGATATGCAGAATACTCTATTCTTCGTGCACACTGCTTTCAATTAGAAAAGACTGGCTAACTTTTCAATGTAACTTTCACTTACCAAATGACATTATTTTCCCCTGCATTTTATCAGGTTGAATAGTGTTGAAGAAATGTTTTTGGGGATTCCCCACAGCATGAATGTCAGTTTTTCTGTGGGACTATGCAATTGATACAAACCTTAAAGAAGAACAATGACCTTTTTTCCGCAGCTTTTATCCTGAGATATTTGAGTTTTAGAGACGAGAGAGACGGTGGAGAAGTTGGGCACCATAACAGAAACAGAGAGAATATGAGAGTATAAACAATGGCTACATAAGAACAAATTTTGTGGGCCATTACAATACCGTAATGTCTTAAGAGAGCAGTAGGCAGAATCTGGTACTTGCAGCTGCTTTATGTGCCGGTCAATAAATCAATAGAATCCATCTAGTTAGGTTTTATAGTCTGTGTGTGTCATTTTGACATCTGTCAAATTAAACATCTTACATTTTTGTTACTTGCAAACAAAAACATGGACATTAAAAATGGATTCTACAATATAGTGATCTATAAAGAGTTTGTTCTTGGGAACTCCACTGTGAACAAAGTTTTTTGAGTGTAGACTCGCATAACACGATCGACAACAATGTTTAAAGTCATCCTGTGTTGTTTAATGAGTTGGATTTCAGTGCAGTGGTAACATGCACAGAAAAATGTAATAAATTATCATGAACACAGTAAGAAAGTAGCTGTACATTTACCTCAGAGGGAGTCATAAATGTAACTTAAACGGTTGTTTTTCTTCTATAGAGTTTTAGTAGCTCAGAGCAGTTCAACTGCTCTGGGGGCCTGGGGGTCATCCTTAGCCATACTTTTATGGTGTTTTAAAAAACATCAAATTGATGCTGATGTACGTCTCAAAGACAGATGTTTCACCCTGGAAGTATTTTATTTAGATTATTAAAATTTTTTTTGTAAGTTATGGCTAAAATGCCATTTTATTAATTCAGTTTATATATTTTATTTGACTATGGAATTTTATTATTTAAAACATTATGTCTGATTATTTTTGTTCAGGCTTTACAGAATTTGATCTTTGTACTATGTCACTGTTAGCAGAAGTAGTATCTGTGGCATAGATAAAGCCGTGCAACTCTTGATCTGTGCATCCATGCTTGGCTGATCCAGAGAGAACAATTCCAAAAAGTTATGTGAAGGGTGGGGCAAATAAAGTTACAAAAACAGAAGATGGAGTCCCATGTATTTTATGTGTGAAACACATACATACCATAAAGGCAGCGACATAAATCTCCAAAAGAAGGCTGCCTGACGCCTGTTTACCTCTAACTTGGATCCATCTATCCCACTAACCACACACCTCACCTCTGTCTCTTCCATGTCTTGCACCATGCTCTTATTATTCTTTGTCACTCATGACTTCCTAATGCTGCCAGCTCTAGTGCAACTTAAGCCCAGTTAAGGGTTTCTCTTTTAAATAGTGATCCTGCACTAGCAGTTATTTAATATTTTTGTAAAGTTTTTGTTGTGATTTTACAATCTTGCTGCTTTAAAAAAAACTGAAAGAAACTGATATCATGCCCAAATACATGTGGTCAGTTCAGCTCAGTCTTGGCATTGGTTAGCAGCACCTCAATGAACTGTTCTCTGAATTTGGCTCTCTTACTATGCTGATCACTTCTGTCAGTTGTGAAGTTGGCTTCCCAATAGTTGTAATTGTACAACAAGTAGCTTTAGACATGAGGTGTGTTTCTGACAGGTGGGTATATATGCTCCAGGTCCTTGTTCTGTATTCCCCCGGCACTGTGATACAGTACAGTCTTGCAGGATCTGAGTACAGATGATTTGATGAGATGGTAATAAAACTGCTATACAATGATTTTATCTCTATACATACTGTGACTTTGTGATTACACCCACTGGCTCAGGAACAAACAGTTGTGCTCGGGTCTAATAATCCAGAAACTCCATGATCTCACACACACGTTGGTCTCACTGTAAAAGACTAATTCACAGAATTCTTCTCTTACCAAGTGTGACCTGGAGCTTTTTACAGGTTTGGTGTAAGAAAAGTGAATTAGGTCATCTCACAACTCTACAGCACGATATAAAGACCTGATTAGATTGTATTTGATTAGCGCAGCAAGATCTCCTCAGGGAGAAGCAGTGAGACTGGATCAAGGGCGGTGGGCCTGTTTTGTTAATAACGTGCTAAATTGACCATCCGATCTCCTCTCTGCCAGGAGCAACATGCTTTATTCATGATAATAGACTAACAGGTGCAAGTTGTCAAGTTGCTTTTTTCCTTCCTCTTATGTCAAACACATGAAAACCTGTTGGATCTCTGGTGGTGCTATAAGCTTCACAGCTGAGGTTTAGTCTAGCTTTGTCCTTTGTCCTACAGGAGTGAAATGATTCCTGTAGGCGAATTGATCCCAGACAGAGTCACTTACTGGTTTGTGACCATCAGCTAGCTGGTTAAAGGGAACTACAATTAGTTATAAAAACAGACCTTATTTGGGAAATATTTATCCTAGATGTAAAAACAATATAGTAATAATACCGTAGGTTTCCGAGCGGCACCCAGGTTCTTGTCGCTGTCGGTGAATCTCAGCAGCTTCAGCAGAAGGAGACGTGGAATAATTTTATGATTGGCATCTTCCTTCATTGGACCCACTCGGTGTGCACGCATGATTTCTACTGATCCCAGTAGAAATAATGGGATCTTATTATCCCACTATTTTTGTCGCCCTGCACATTTTCACTGCACATTATTGCTAATCAGAAAGACTAAATATGTCACACACATTCATTAAATATATCAAGCAGAGTGTGGATCATCAACATATGTAAAAAATGCATGGCAGCTGAAATGTTATTGTGCCCCCAAGCTGTACTTTTCAATTGGAATGTTTCACATAGTATAGGTTGCATATATACCTATACTTAAGACTCAAAGGCTAAAAATACTTGTAGTTTCTTCTATATTGTAGAATTTTTAAAAGATACTAAACCTGTTGTAACATCAATGTTTTTCTCATTACTGATCAGGACCCTTGAAACTGAATTGGGATCAGGATTCTCTTTAAAAAATATAATTGCAATCTTTAAAATCCAAAACAATTGCTGTAAATGCTAACATATGTTGCATATGTTAGTAACAGAACAAGTGTAGCTCCACTTGATCTGTGACTTTTAATTGTGTGTGACATGGATGTAGATGATTGACTTTGCAAACTCAATTTGATCAAACCTGTGTGATTTGTAGTCCATACATTGGACTGAGATAGTTGAAGAATGATAGATCATCCATTCCTTTTCCTACTGATGACATTCATGCTCTTATTCTTAGAAGAATAAGAAAAACAGCATAAGGAGACTGTTGTGTAAGTCTTCTTAAAAGACAGTAAATCTGTGCCTGGTCAGTGGACTTCCATGGAGTGAAACTCCAGACCATGAAGGCTGCAACCTTTAGATGTGTCCTTGGCCCAACACACCTGACCCAAACACCAGACTAACTGCCTCAGCATGCAGTCATGTTCTAGTCCAGAAAGTAAAAGATTAAGATGTTCTAATGCAGAGGCACATCTAAAGGTTGCTACATTCCAAGCCCGTGATTTAGCTTGTCTAAATGATTTTCATCAGACAGCTGTCCTTTTAAGTTCTCTGCTGTTGAAGTTCCACTGAGGCAATAACTTATTAACGTGATAAACCAACTTCCTGCATGTGAAGCCGCTCCAGACTATACAGTTGGTCTCTACAGAACTGCGTGTTGCTCTTTGCTCGTCCTGCTCAGTTTAAAGCTGTAATTTATTCATTAAACAAGTGAAGGCAGTAAGGAGTGTGTTGGTTTCTCCCCATCTAAACTTAAATCCCTCCGACTTTTGCAGATTAGTTGTGAGGTGTTAGCATGCCTCATCTCCTCTCTATCTTTGTTCACTCTTAAAGCCATTGCATTGTGGGTAGCATGGACTTGATTCTTTGTTCCTCAGTCACTGTCCATCATGGTGGTCAGAAACACACACTTAGACACACCTTGAAATGTGACAAGCAGCTGCATCGGTTTTAGACCTGGGCTCTGTGACAACATATGACATATAAATTATGATCATGTACACTTTTTCAGTTATGGTTGCTTACAAATTACACATCTGTTTTAGTATTAGCAGCAAATCTGAATGGCAACCTTCACCAGCTGACCTTATGTCAAACGACTCATGTCTGATATTTTACTTCAAATATTTGTCAGCCCTCCTGTTATCTTGGGGCATGCTTTGTCCCTCTCTCTTGCAGTCTGATTGAACTGCAGTGATGACTGGACCTGTAATCGAACAAATGTTTCCTGTTAAATAGACTCTTCCATTTGGTGCTTCCTCTGATTCTTTAATCAATTCTCACTGAGAGTGAGAATTGGTATATTTGTGTCTCTTTCACTGAGCTACAGCCTCCACAACAAAGAGTGTGATTGCCCTACCTGTGTATAGTTCATTCACCAATGTGTTTCTTCTGAAAATAAAAATATTTTGGAGTGGCCTGGCCAGAGTCCGGGCTTGACTCTAACCAAAACCTGACACCCGTTAGTTTGAGTAATTCTCCCCCTAATCTTTCTATGTACAAATATGTTCAGCTCTTCAGTCTGCTTGATGTTCTTGAGGCAACAAGTTCCAACATCATAGAAACATATTTGGTTGAGGATTCTATTCAACATATGGAGATTTTCCAACTACAAATCTATGTGCATGTAACATTTCTGGTTTTTATTTAGGTCTATGTCTCTAACATCAAGCAGCTCTAACTTCTCCTGCAGCCTTCAGTCCTTCTGCACCAGACTTAGGTCACAGGAACTCACAGCTGCTTGAGTTCCTGAACTCAAGGTCCATCTCCAACTTGCTTGCAGATGCTGATGAAAATAAAGAGGAAAGAAAAAAAGCCCTGCTCCTGAATCAATCTGGAGTTTGAGTTGTTGATGGATTACATCTCCTCTGGAAAGTAGGGCAGGGTTTCTCAAGACTTTCTTTAAAAATGACCTTCTTTTTGACACTTGCCAAAATTACAAGGGGAATTATTACTATCATAGCATTCTTGTCCAATAAAAAAAAATAAATAAAGAAATGAGTCTAACGTTTATCAATATTTGCTTTATAATAACCTGAGTTATTACCTCAAATGAAAATAAATTTTAAGATTCATATGTAAGGCAACATTTGAAAACCAGTTGCTGGTTTCCAGGTGAATGTTTGCTGTGTCTTTAGATATGTAGCAGTACTAGTTAACTAGCCCCGAGCACAGGGAAGCTAATGAGTGACAGCAGTGTGGGAACAACAGCTTTTTTCCCACCATTATTCCTACAATAGAATGTGTGTATGAAAATATTCATGAGAATATTTAAGAGTTTCTAAAATGTCTGTGTTTAAGGCATGTCAAATAAGGCATGGATGACTGTGGTATAGAGTGATTGGAAGGTTGTCTGTTTGATTCCTCCTGTCACTTGTCAATAAGGCACTAAATGCCGAGTTGCCTACCAATCAATGTGTTAAGTTGTGCATATTGTTGCCTATGGTTTTAGTGTAACGTTCTATGTAGGTTTAGTCAATTCATCATGTAAATGTCTGCATCTTACAATGGACATGCCGAAGTGGCAGTAGGACCATTCGTGCATATATTTTTTGTATTAGTGTGCACTGTAATAACCTTTGTTCTCCCGTCTTTCTGTTTCAGCAAGATTACACTTTGATAGTGGAAGCTTGGGATAAGGACAACGGCACAAATGGCAGTGGTAAGAGTCTTTCTGTTCTGATCAAAATGTTCTAAGTTTTTAAATTGAAGAATTTAAGATACAATGGAAAAAAACAGCGGAAGCAGCCATGTGATGTTACCTTGATTAAACAAATGTCAGATTCTACACAGAACTGACTTGATAATTTGCTGGTTTGTCTTATTACACAATTAAAAAAGTATTGGTAAGGACTGAAAGAGTATATTTGTTACTCCCATAAATCTGGAAAGAGTCAAATCAAATCTTGGGTGGTTTTTGACAATGTTAAATATGAAGACCTGAAATTAACGTGGTGTACTTTCTTTTTTGACAGTGGTTCTAGATGTTGTAACTAAATATATTTGTAAGATAAACACCTTAGAGCTGTCTGAATATGTCATCTTGTCAGCTTCTTTCTGTAGAAAAACTTGAGATAGAGGGATTGTTGTTACTTAAAAATTAAGTGTGTTTTTGGTGTCCTGCAGCATGCACATGAATTGTTCTTTTTGTGTTTGTATCCTGCTTACAAAACACCTCTGATCTCAATTTAGTTCTCTTTTCTAAGCTAAAATGCAATACTTAGTAAAACTTGTTTACGGACACACTATCTGCTATCAGAGAGCTGCTCAGTACAGAGGATGGTAATTATGAAATTAATCACAGGGATCGACAAGAACAGTGTTAAGTTTTGTAATGTGAGTTAGCAGTGCTGCGAATGGCTTGTTTCTCTGAAGAATGAGAAAAGAGAAAAGCAGAGAAGCTGGTCAGAGTTTTGAGCTGCCGTTTTGCGCCAACAGTGTAAAACAGTAGAACTACATAATATTAGCTTGGTGTGATGTGAATTTTATTTTTTGTTTGAATTTAAAAAAAATAATAAAGTTCATGATTTGACTCTTTATCATTATGTTTGGGCCAAAAATAATTTTTTATAAGACAAAATAAAATATCTAGGTTTATTTAGTCCATTACATTCAGAACCTCGAGGTTCTCTGTTGCTGAGTGTCGCTACAAATCAGCGAAGAAATTACCGCAGCTGCTGCACTCCAGACTGTAATACGGAGAATCTCTCCATTTTACTAGAACCTAACCAAATCACACATTGACCTGTTATAGAGAGTAACTTGCCACTGGAAAGTGTCGGCCCTTGCGGAGCTCGGGTAACTGTTGTGCTGTTCGTGGCTATACTTTAATAATCAGACCAGGTTCAGTTTGTGGCTGCAGCAAGTGTGTTTTGAATGTTCTCCCAAAACAACACAGTTTTCATCGCCTACACTTGAAACTTGAAGAAACTTAAAACTAAAACTTGAAGAGAGAACCCAAAATGCTTTATGTGTGCTCTTTTCATTATGTGGACAAAAAGCCAACGGAAGAAACCTGCATCTGCATTCAAAGCAACTAAGTCAGCAAAGTAGCTACATATGCCAGTGCGGGTTATGTCTTCAAGTCACCAGCCCTCCCTGCAATAGCTGTAGGTAACGGTAAAACAATATTGCCACATTTAAGCTGTGATAGCTGGTGTTCCCACATATTTTATAGCACAGTGATTATCCAATCACTGTGGAAAGCCAGTTAGCGAGTTGCTAACGTAAACAAATGGCGGTTCCGGTTTGCAGCGGAAGTTGCACCCATAAATCATGCAAACCTTTATGGGGGCTAGGAATAAGGTGGATAAATAAAATTACCTTACCTTTCAAACATAGTTATGTGAAACATTTTTGTGTAAAAACAAAACCATAAAAGTTTTTTCCCAAGGAATCTAGCTAAAATCTCTTCTTGTTCGCAGGAACTCGGTGTGATATATTTTCGAGCCAGATGTATAATAGAAACCTTTAGATCAGGATTTAAGAGAACAGAGAGAAAGCCAGGAGGCTTGAACTGCTTCTCATATGAATGCTTGAAGTGAACTGAGATGAATAAGGGGGGGTGTGTCACTGCAGAGAGAGAGGGTCTGCCTCAACATGCTTCCTGTTCATTAAATCAAAGAAAATGAAGAGCCATCCTAAGAGTTTGCTCTGACTTGTAAAAGACAGATTATTTTGCTCCACTGTCACCTTCTCCCTCTTTTCTCACTGTTTGTATGCTGTCTTCAGCACTAGCAGAAACGCGTTAAGCAATTAATTACAGTCCACAGGCCCTTCTGTCCCGATGTGCTCCTTCCTTTGACGTTTGATTCCAACTTAACCTTCCAGCTGCTCCCAGACTCAGCCTGCTGTGCCACGGACTCACTCTTTACATGCTCTACCACCTTCACCTAAACATTGCATGTTGATGACTGAGGGTCTGCATGTCCCAGTTCATGTACAGAGTCTGTCAGCACTACACACCCCATAACTCTTCCACTGGTTGTCATTTTACAACCATAAACCTGAGTGTGTTTTATTGAGCACTACGTCATGTGTAGTGGTGAATTGGAAGTAAAGGGGTACATCATTTCAAAATTTGGAACAAATAAAAGTTGAAAAAGTGTGGTGTGCATTTGTAACTTACTCTAATTCCCCTACAGAACATCCAACCAGTTTCCTTCAGAAGGCAAACATTTAGTAAGAGCTGTTAGATTAGACAACAAACAACCTCATGATGACCTAGATACAGTTTCTTGGTAACTCTGGAGGAACTGCAGAGATGCATTGCTCAGGTGAAGTACATGTCACTATTAGTCATGCACTGTACATATCTGACCTTTGCAGCAGGGTTTTCACCCATTGTTGAAAGAAAGCTATAAGAAGTGCAGACTGTAGTTTATACTGCAGCAGACATGTGGGAAAAGATCTGAACAGAGAACAAAACTGAAATTAAATGAATAAATATTGAATGCACAGTGGCACTGTTGTCTTGCAGCAAGAAGGTCCTGGGTTAGCAGGAGTTTGCATGATGGGTTCTCTCTGGGTACTCCAGCTTCCTCCTAGAGACCAAAAACATGACTGCCTAGGTGTGTGTGTGTGTGTGCATGTGTGTATGGTTGTTTACGCTGTATGTCTCTGTGTTGCCCTGTGATGGACTGGTGACCTGTCCAGGGTGTACCCGGCCTCTCGCCCGAAGGATTCACTGGAGATAGGCACCAGCATCCATCCTGACCCCACTAGGGACAAGGGTGTAAAGAAAATGGATGGATGGATGGATAATTAAAACATTATTTGTGGTGAAAAACTTAACTGCACATCACCCTGTCCACACTGTCCTAGAGAAGATGGGTTGCTGAGGGGATGTTTTCTTTGGGAGGACCAGGATTTCCATCCTATATGACTGACTGACTTTGAGCTTTTATGAAGTAGAATGGGAACTCATCATTCTGGTAGAATGATGAGTTGTCATTAGCTGCAACTGGAACTGCAGCTAATGGCAGCTAATGGCTGCAGTTCCAGGTATCTGATTGATACCTGTTCTGATTGATATCCTCTGTTCAAGGTATCGATCAGAATGCTGAATACAAACCACACTGTGACTGTGTATTTAATAGAGGTCCTTTTTTTTATCAGTTTGTTAATTACTTTGTGTTGCTCTGTCATATAAAATCCCAATAAAACACATGTAATCTTAAAGTTGTAAAGTCACAGAATCTAAAAAATGAAAGGGATGTGAAAGCTTACCCATTTTGTGTACAGACGCTTCATTCATCAGGGGTAACTATTCAGTTAAATAAGGATCTTGGGGATTTAAACCACATCCTTTCCTTCTTGTTGCGTGCAGTTATGCTCGCAGAGATTTCCACCTCTTCTGTCTGGGAATTCCTGCATTTTCCAGAAATGCTTTTGACATACGTCAGAGAGCAGGTAGAAACCTGTAGAATCGAGTTTACATATGCAGGTGGAGCCCACATTAGTGATGTGGTATCATAATTATAGAGAGAGAAAGTTCTCATCTGTCCAGGTGTGCAGAGGAAAAGGTATCTAATGACGTTGCAGTGAAGTTTTGTTTTGCCCCAAAGCCCAACGTGAATCCTCTAGTTGTCTGCCAGCACAGGTCTGATGACATTATCCTCCATATTCATGTTGAATACAGCTCCATTATATAATGTGTGTAAGATGTCTGCTTGGGACAAATTAATGCTGCCAGACTGCTGATAATATTTAAGTAATTAAGACAAAACCAAACAAATAATAATAATAAAAAAACCTGACTAAGCTTGAATATATGACCACATTAAACCTGAAACAAATCTGAATGCTAAGTCATTGGGTGAAAGGCAGGATACACTCTGGACAGGTTGCCAGTCCATTGCAGTACATCAAGTCAATAAAAAACTTTAATACAGACATGAAGGCTTAATGAATAGTATTTTTTAGTATCCTACATGGTTCTATTATAAAAGTTGCACAGTGAAAATTGTTAATAGTAAATGCAGCTTACACAGAGTTGGAAATCACATACACATATCAAAAGCTTTAATATATAAGCAGCTGTTGTCCATTGGTAGCAGCCAAGGTGTTGAGGGGATCCATTTTGGTGGTCTTAGAATCGCATCTCTGCTTTTTGCAGATGATCTGGTCCTACTGGCTTCATCTGGTCGTGAGCTACAGTTTTCACTGGAGCAGCCAATTGTGATGCGGCTGATATCAGGATCAGTACCTCCAAATCCGAGGCCATGTTCTTGAGCTGGAAAAGGGTAGAGTGCCTTCTCTGAGTCAGGGGGGTGTCCTGTCCCAAATGGAGGAGTTTAAGTATCTCTGGATCTTGTCCACAGACAGATTGGTGCAATGTCTGCAGTGAAGCAGACGCTGTACTGGTCTGTAGTGGAGAGGAGAAAGCTGACTCAAAAAGCACTGCTCTTGATTAACCACTCAATCTATGTTCATACCATCAACTATGGTCACGGGTTTTGGGTCATGATGCAAGGGACCGAAATGAGTTTTATCCGTAGTGTGCCTGGGCTCTCTCTTAGAGATATGGTGAGAAGCTCAGTCATTCATGAGGGACTCAGGGTTGAGCTGCTGCTCCATTACATAGAGAAGAGCCAGTTGAGGTGGTTCAGGCATCTGGTTAGGATGCCTCCTGGTCGCCTCCCTGGTGAGGTGTTCTAGGCACATCCCACCAGGAGGAGACCCAGGGGAAGACTCGGAGGAGCTGGCCCAAGTGACTGGGCAGAGGGAGGTCTGGGCCTCCTTACTTAGTGTGCTACCCCAACAACCCGACCCTGGATAAGCAGAAGAAGCATGGATGGATGGATGTTGCCCATTAACATTTGTAATTGTGTGGGATCAGCAAAATGGCAAGCCCAAATCATTAACCTTCCACCACTGTGCTTTATTATAAAATGTTTGCAGAATGTGCTTGTGCTAATTTTCTTTCCAGTTTTTTTTAAACTGAGGTTACCTTCTAACAGGGCTTCTCTAAAACATGGCTGTTCTGCTAAATAGTGTAAGAGTGAAGCAACAGGAAGATTTCTTACAAAATGAAGTCAAACTGTTTTTATTGCTGATTCACTGTTGCATGAGTAATGCTTTGGCAGAGCTTTCCATTCCAGGTGTACACCCTGAATTATTCTGTCACACCTGGTGTAAGAAATAACAGAGTACGAAAGGTTAGACCCCATGTTGTTACGGTCCTGAATGAGCAAATTCAATCAAGGTTCATAGTGATTAGATTAGAAGGTGTGATTCATTCAGCTGTTTATTTCGTATTTTTATACACACAGGGTAAATATTGGTCATTGATAGCAGTGGAGTGGTTTGAACTGAAATGAACACATACAGCCTTGAATTTGATCCTTTCTACACACTTGGTTTCTGAATGCCAACATAGCCTGACAGAGAAATAGCTTCAGCTGTTGAGAAACATTATGCGAAGGTAAAGGCCGTGGCTCCAGGTCAAGGTTCAGCTCTGTCTCAAACAACAATTTTAAAAGAAGTCAGGGGCCAAAGAGCTGGAGCTCCCCAACGAAGCCCTTCACTAGGACCTAAAGATGTTTTGCTCTCTGCTTTTAAAAAGATGTTCCTTTTCATGTTTCATTGTGCTGATCTTGACATGATCAGCTGCTGTGATCTGGAGCTCCTCACTGTTTATGTAAGCTGGTCTTAAGAACCCCCGAATAACCCCCCGCCTGCTCTCCCTAGTAACAACTGCCTCTCTTAGTATGGCTCCTCCACTTCAGAGGGAGTTCTTGATTGGTCTATATTTTTATATCTAATTGCTGGAGATGAACAGCCGTGTTTCAGGTGGTGGGTGTGGAACTGAAATCTGTGGCACTGTGTTAATTCTCAGCGAGACTCAATAAACCAGGACAGTGAAAAAATAGATTTTTTGTGCTTTTTGTGAAGGAACTGATTATGTTAAACATGGAAAGGCATGCAAGCTCAGTGTCACGTTCTGCACACTATAAAACAGAATTTGTAGTTAAGTGATCTACCTTGATGTGAAAATCAATGTCATTAATAGTTTTTGGGTATATCTACTGCAATTTTGTTTTCCTATTTTGTGCTTATGGTTCATAGTGCAAGACTGTGAAGGCTAAATGCAAATGTTTCTACTATAAAACAAACACTGGAACTGCAAGACTTAGCATAAGAAGCATCACTGAGGCTATGCAAGCTACCTGACAGCAAACTTACATGTTATTAATAGAAATTTTATGAGCGCTTAGCATAAAGTAGTGCAACACTGATGTGAAAGAATGAAGATATATGGTTTTCAAAATGTCTAACAACTGAAAATCTGAAAAAATCTGTGATGCCTCCATGAATCCAGATGGCTGCCATAGTTTCCATGAATAAAATCATTCCACGTCTTACAGCAAATTCTTGGTTGAATTTAGGTCTAGACTTTGACTACATCATCATACGAAGAGGCGTCAATCTAAAACACTTGGTTGTAGTTCTGGCTGGATGTTTAGAATCACCTAAATCTCAAGTCTTCTGCAGCGTCTGACAGGCTTTGTTCCAAGACTGTCCTGGATTTAGCACCGTCCACCTTCCCATCAACTCTGGCCTGCTGAAGAAAAGCTTCCCCACAGCATGATGCTGCCACTTGTATTTCTCCTAACTAATGATGCAGTGTTACCATCACATCACACTACTTGCAAAACACAACCAGGTCATAAACCTGTCTGTGATATTTTAGGTGAAATTACACTTTGGGCTTTTGGATGGGTTGTCTAGTTAGTTACTTTGCTACTGTGTTCTTGCACAGTTTGATCAGAACTCAAAGACTTGTAGTATTGTGGATAATGTAATGAAGAAATAATGGTTTTAGGTTTAAAAACCTGGTTATTAGTGCATTGTCACAAGCAGCTTTCATTACTTTTTATTTTATGTTTGGATATTGTTCGGTGGACATTTGAGCAGTAATGTCAGTGAAAATTACATTATTGCAACTACGAAAAAACTTGCAGCATTTACTAAACTCAAAGGAAATGACTAAAAGGGCAACAGGAGCAAACCCGCTGGGTCATGGGTGTTTCTGTTCCTTGAGAACAAGCTAAAGTGCCTTTCCTATGTCGCCCTTCCCTGCCTGTCCCTCGTTTCATATCATTTCCCTCTTGGCTCCGATGAAGTCAGGGCTGAATATCCTGAGAGAGGGGAAGATGGTGGAGGGGGCAGAAAAGCCTTTTACTGAGCAGGAAAACGCTTTTTGGTTATCAAGCTAACACATGCCTTGCTGCTACACCCTCTGTTTGTGTTTCCTTCATTTTGCTATTCTCTTCCACCTTTTCTTCCACTTATTTCTTCTACATCCTTGTAAAACATGGAGATGTTTGATAGGAGATCCTCCCTTCTTATGTGGATTAACAACTGGCATTTTCCAAAGCTCTGTGGATTCATTTGGTGGAGTCAGACAGACCTGTTAAATTGAATATTATTCAAAGATTTAGCTGGTTTAAACCGGGGGTGCTCAATGCAGCACAAAGAGAGAATACATTTAAATTTTTTTTTAAATTGCACTCTAGACACTCAAAGTACACAAAAAATGTATTTAAAGGTTACAAAAGTAGATTTTGCATGATATGTCCTCTTAAAATCAAAACAAAGTGCATAGTTTATTCAATGCAGGCTTTGTTGTTATGGGGCAGTTTATGGCCTTTAAAAGTTTTACATTTGTATTTCAAGATCAGAGAATAATCCTCTATGCAGATGACACTCACCTATTTGTAACAAGTTTAATCATTATATTTGCTATATAACAAGTATAACCAGATGTAATGTCTAATTTGGATATTTTTTCATTCAAACAAATCCCACTGTCATTTGCCTCCATATCTAACAAATTATGTTATTTTAATTTCTTTGTACTTTTGTTGTTTGCAGATGATGAGCTGCTGATTGAGCGAAGCATCTACAAGGGGAAGATTAATCCTGGCGAGGGAAAGCAGCCAGTAGAACATAAAAGCGTCATCGCCACAATTAAATACACCATGCGTGTGCGCTGTGATGAACACTACTATGGCATGAGATGCAACAACGTATGTCGTCCCCGTGACGACTATTTTGGACATTATGTGTGCGACCATTTTGGGAAGAGGCATTGTATTGAAGGCTGGGATGGAGAGGATTGCAAAACAGGTGAGCAAAGGGCGTGCTGTGGTGGCATAGGTGATAACGCGACCCATGTTTGGAGGCCTTGAGTCCTGGACGTGGCCGTCGCAGGTTCGATTCCCGGATCGGACGATATTTGCCGCATGTCTTGCCCCCTTTCCTGTCAGCCTACTTTCATAAAAGGGACACTAGAGCCCACAAAACCCCCTGGGAAGAGAAAAACAGGTGAGCAGATACAGAAGAGTACAGACTAAAAGGGAATAGAGTTGCAAATTAAAAACATACTTCTAAATTTTTGGACACAAGTCAGTTCAATGAACAAAATTTTAACATAAAAATAAATTAATTTAAATTTTCTTGTTTCCCCAATTAGGAGTTTATTTTTTATTTTTTATTTTTTTAAGAAATTCAAAGTTCAGTGGGACAAAAAGAGAGCAGAGTCATAAGTAGAGCAGCTGGACAGAATAAGAACTACAGAGAAATGCTTCCTTAGGTCATTGGTCACACGTCCAAAGTCAGATCTGACTTCTTTGTTTGCCGTTTTGGAAAAAGCTCAGAGGCTGACTTCATGTAGTGTCAGATTCTACAAGAATCTGAAGAATGCTTCCAAACTCCTGTCAGTGTTGAACAGCACCCCCAACTCTTTCACAGTTTATTTCCCATCCACTGCAAAAACAACTTCATCCCACAACCAAAGACACAAATTTAGATTTCCAGAGCAATATTGGGGTTTTCTGTGAATTAAAATAGGTAATCAGTAGGAACATTTTTCATAACTCAAAATTATGTTTTTCTTTTTTCTCTCAAAGCCATCTGTAAACAGGGATGTAGCTCATTACATGGGACCTGCAGCACCCCTGGGGAATGCAAGTAAGTCAGCTCTTTTATGCATGTGTATGTTTGTCCCTGTTTGCTCCTCTGGCCACATGCTGTCGGTGATCTATTCATATCAGATGATGGATTTAATTCCTACAAACACATAATAATTTATAATTTATTATAAATGTATTTGTTTATATCTAGTCTATATATATATATATATATATATATATATATGTATTTGTATTTGTGATAAATACAAAAACCTTGTATTTATCACCTATGATGGAGTAGCTTTCAACAAATAAGCAATTTCCCTTTGGGGATCAGTAAAGTATATCCTATTCTATTTTAACGCAGGCTAGACAGTGTCACTCCCCTTCCTAGTCTTGCAAAGTGCCCGTCATGCTCCAAGTTCATCGTTTTGCTCTGCTCTGAGACCCTTACTCTGCTTCCTGTCATGAAGCTGGCCGGCTCCTGGCCGTACACACGCACGCACACGTTTGTCATGCTATCTTTGTGGGGACTTTCCATTGACTTCCATGCAGCCTAGCCCTAACACTACCTCTAAACAAAACTCAATTCACATCTTAGTCCTAAACCTAACCCTACATCCAAAAAAATTTCCTCATGTGGGGACCAGACTTCAGTCCCCCCAAGGAGCTGTGGGTCTCCACAATGTAATATGTGTCAGGAAAATCGGCCCCCCCACAGCGCATCAAATACACAGCACATGCACATGCAGTTAGAATGAGACGGACATGACTTGCTTCTGTTCTCCATGACTATTTGTAGCTCTCATTACCTTATCCTGTTGAAGGTTGGCAATATTGACAAGAACATATTGTACTGTTGGAACTCTTTTCATTTGTACAATGTGGGTGGCTAGTAGAGGTGTGCCGATCGATCGGCCACCGATCATAATCAAGTGATTTCCGTAAAAAAGTGTATGATTGGTTATCACTGTCTCTTGTTGACGGTCATTAAAACTGATCACCTGTATCTCACTTCTCAACATGAGTGTGCAGCTGATCTCCTCTTTTCTTCGCACTGCGCAATCACGCAGCAGCAAATCCAAAGCAATGTTGTGAGAGACTATAACACTCTGAGAGTGACTGGAGGAAGTTTGAAAGTTGTGGCGGGAAATTCGGGGGTGAAGGGAGTCAAAATGCATCAACACAACGAGTCTAATATGACATTTAAAAAACAAACTCTTGACAGAACATGGCTACATCAAGGACCACTGCAGGAAAAAAAGCAAACAGACACTAGGTAAAGCAGTACACACTACCAACACTCACCTGGATTAGGATGATCCAGAAAGTTAAACAAATAACCTGAAAAATAATTTAAGTCAACGAGCTAGCGGTGTAAAACCTGGTTCTGCTCTCGTTGTTCATCCACCACTACGTGCTACTACTAGTAGTAATATTTCAGATACGGAGAGCCGTTCAACCTCCGCCCGGCAGTGAACTCTCACACCGAACGCCTGCTTAAAGCTGCAGCATACAACTTAAACAAAATATTTTAAAATTTTACTGTCCCATAAAACAGATAATCTCTGAAAAATATTTAAAAAATCGAACTCCTCTGCCTCCTGGCATTCTGCAGAATTCCTCAGCTCAGTGAGAAAGATCAGAGCCAGCACAAAACAATGCCATGTTCTCAGTTCTCAGTTTTGATTTAGTAACTCAGGACTGTTTATTTTGATGCAACCTGCTTTTGACTTTGAATGTATGTTTCCTTTTTAACTTGACATCATGACATAGGCAGTGTTGTGAGATTTATTTGACTCATGTACTGAGAACCTTACTGTTAAATATTATATTACTGCTTGCAGGTTTTTCAGTTGTCCTTTTGACTGAGAAGCTGCTGTATTTATTCTATTTGTGAAGACACAAATAGGGACCATTTGCCAGGATTTCATCGGCATTAGGACTTCCTTAAAACTGGAAAAGCAAAAAAAAAGTCAATGAGAACTACTCAAGGAATACTCAAACACTAACTGAATTATTCAACGCTTATTACAGATTCTGTAACATTTTGTCTGCAACATATTTTCTTTTGTTAACAATAAACTATATTCTGTGTTATTATAATATAACATAAAAACACGAGTAATTATGATATTACAAAAAATCTGGTACCATTTATGTGAAAGGAATATTATGTGTCATCTTGTATTGGGAGCTGGGTGCATCGTTCCACTACTGCAAATAGGTCCCTAACTGTGTGGACACATGCTATTAAAGTTGCTTTCTTGACCAAATATTGACTGAAACACAAAATAGAGGCCACTAGCAAAATAAATGTATTTGTGCCGAAGCACTCAGATATCGGTTATGTAGACTGTAATAATACGTCCAGCTCGCAAAACATGATAATAAACAAGATTGATGCAGAGATGACACACAACTAAAGTAAAGGTTTCTTTTGTCATGTTTTAAAGAGTCAGTAGTTAGCCTATAGTTTTCTGGTAAAGTTTGTTTTTGAGTTTTTATGTTTGTCTAACTTTAAAGAAATGAATAAATCTTAAAACAATTCAGTAGCACCTTCCGAGACACTAGTTTAATGATAAGTATTTTGGGCTGTGTGAACTTGGTTTGAAGCTAGATTTGACGTATCTTTTACATTGTTATCTTCAAGCTCCAATCTGTGGTGATGTACATTGATGTAGTTCATTTAAGTTCTGTTTTAACAATGCAGACACTGACTGCCAGGTAACACAGTGCTGAGAGCTTGGAAATGCCAGGAGAGCAGTGAGAAGGAGGGGTTAGGGCGTTTTAAAGATGCACATTTGATTTAGTTAAGCACTCATAAATAATGAAGCTGACATTTCTCACTGAAAATGGCCAGAGGAGAGAGAGGAACACCCAGGAATGTGCCTCAACATGTGATCTGAAGCTTCATGGCTATGAGGGAAAACACACACAAACTGACTCCTGTGAAAAGAGAAGAGAGGATAAGAGCTTCTTTATTATGGATTTTGGGGTCGTTGATTAAATTTATCAAAACAGATGCAGAAAAAGGGCCTTCCTGATGTGCAATGGGTAAGTCAGTTGGGCCTGCTGGGTCTTACAGGAACTTGGTTCAGGAATAATTAGAATATGGCTTACAATGCTCTCATGCTATAAAAAGCAGAGGTTTCCCAGCTCATGTTCACGTTTCTTTATTTTTTCTTTCTGAATTATAATTATTCTAAACTGTTCGCTGCCACTTTCTTTTGATATGAGAGAGTGACATCACAAATGACAGTCACTCTCTCTATTATTAAAACATGTCTACATTTTGCTGGAAATGAATGACACTGATTTTGACTCAAATTTCACATCGTTTTCGAAAGTGCCAAATATATGAGTTTGCTCCTAAGTACAATATATTGACAAAATTATTTGCTCACCCATCCAATAAATGGGAATCAGGTGTTCCAATCACTTCCATGGCCGCAGGTGTATAAAATGAAGTGCCTAGGCTTAGGCTTAGGTGCTTCTAAAGAAGCAGTTACATGTTTTACAATCATCTGACTTCATCTCAGTGGTTTCCAGGCAGCCAACAATTGCCTCTAATAAGCTGAAGAACCTCTCTCATGGAAGTTGGTCCACATGGGAGGGTGAGCTCACAAAGGTGTAGTGTTTTTATTTTTACAGCAAAAGATGTACAAATGGCAGGAGAGAATGGGCCCCATCTCATCTGCATTCTGTTTTTACAAACAGAAGGGTTCGCTCTCAGCAGCAAACCCTTCTGCTGAGAGGGTGATTTCCAGTGTGGAACTGTGATAGGATGCCACCTGTGTAAGAAATCCAGTGGTGAAATTTCCTCACTCCTAAATATTCCACAGCTGTACTATAAGAAAATGGAAGTGTTTGGGAACAACAGCAACTCAGCCAAGTGGTAGGTCACATAAACTGATGGGTCAGTGGATGCTGAAGCACATAGTGCAAAGAGGTCACCAACTTTCTGCAGAGTGATTCACTACAAACCTTCAAACTTCATGTGGCCTTCAGATTAGCCCAAGAACAGTAGGCAGAGAGCTTCATGGAATGGGCTTCCATGGTAACCAGCTACATCCAAGCCAAACATCACCAAGTGCAATGCAAACCGTCGGATGCAGTGGTGTAAAGACACCACCATTGGACTCTATAGCAGTGGAGGCGCTTTCTCTGGAGTGGTGAATCATGCTTCTCCATCTGGCAATCTGGTGGACGAGTCTGGGTTTGGTGGTTGCCAGGAGAACGATACTTCTCTGATTACATTGTGCCAAGTTTGGTGAACCATAGTGTATGATTGTTTTTCAGGAGCTGAGCTGGTCTCTTAGTTCCAGTGAAAGGAACTCTAAATGCTTCAGCATACCAAGACATTTGGACAATTCCATGTTGTGGCATTTAGCAACAAAATACTAAACAACAATGGAAAAGTCCCATTTTTTATCTAAAATGAACTTAGTAGCAATATGTGGCAGTTTTTTTTTTTTTTTGTCAACTTGTAATAGAATAGCTGAAAAGATCTTGAATCAGTAGTCAGATGTTTCAAAGCTTGATAAAAAGTTGAAATAGACCAGATGTTTTGTGAGGTGACAACTTTCAATAAACGGTAATGACATTGTTCTTATAGTTATGAAAACCTAAACAAATTGTTAAAAACAGTTAGAGAATGGAAGAAACAAATGCTCACTATCTTTCACATTTCCTAAATTTAGTTAAGCAGTGTACAAGCAGACTAGCCTTGAAGAAGGAAACCAGAAGTCTCGTTCTAGCTTCTGACTACCCTCCCATGTGTGACACTACCGAACCAGTCGCCAGGCAACAACAGACTAAAGTCAGCCTGCTGGATTTAGCTGTGAAATCTGCCTATGCATAATTCAGTGGTCCTACGCGTGCTGTCAGGCCCCTGTTCTGTCAGGTCGGCATATGCTTAGCACGAACTGACGGCTACAGCTGCCAGACAAGTATATGTTTTATTACCACATGATTTTATTTAATCACCAACATAGAATCATGACGTAGATCCTCATACACTTTGCTATTAACAACTGTTTGACATCCTGACTTAGTGGTTAAGTAGTCAGACCATCATCAAACAACAGGACGGCGAGTTTTACACGGCCCTGTGTTGTAGTTGACTACAGTTCTAGCTAGTCCCTACTTTAAATACACTTTGAAACCACCATAATGCAAGTATATCTATCTAGTTATCATTGAAAACAATTTATTGACTTATTTTTGTCGTAACATGTCGTATATGCTGAACTGAAAACTCCTCTGAAAGTCAGACTTCTTAATGCGCATGCACAGGCATGCGTACTCACTGCATGTATGCTGTTCTGACAGTGTATGATGATATGATAGAACTTTACCTTTACCTTTGCGTCTGCCCACCTGGATGTAGTGCTTCTGAGGGGCGGGCATTGTGCCCAGCAAAGGTATTTTAGGCCCTGGCAGCTCCAAGGGCCTCTTCTGTTCATGGGACAGAGACAGGGCTCATGGATTATGCCACCCTTTGGCTTGTTGCTGCCTAAGACATTTTCTATACCCTCTCACACTGCAGCGGACAGACTCTCCACACCGACAGCACTGCTGCTCAGGCTGACGGTAAGCAGCGCATTGACCGCAGACCCGGACTAAGCCACGCTCAGCAGACCCTCCTCTCACTCTTGATTCTGCTCCCCATTCTCTGACATTAAAAAAATGAGCTCAGCAATTGTTGCTAGATGAAGCTATGCCCAAATATGAGTTGGAATTTCAAATGTAGCATATTTTAATAAATTTAATATATTTTTTGACTTGTTAAAGTAAGAAAAACCTTCTTTTTTAAAATACAAAATAACAAGGGTGAGTGAATTTGACAACCTGATCTTCTCCTTTTCAAAGTCCCATATCATATTGCATTAAGAAGACATTGTGTATGCTCAGAAGCTCACTGTGAAGTAAATTTAGTGGTACAATTGTTTTTAAGAAGATATTTTGGGTGCAGATATTATGAATAGGGAAGCTCCAATCAGGTGGCAAAATGGAAAAATTGACAGAAAATATATTAACTTATCATTAACAAAGACACAGCGTGACGGATCATCCGGGAAATGATGGACTAAAACTCACTGGATGTCAGACACATTCTGGGGTTTAGGATGAGTCTCTGCTTATTTCCAAGTCCAAATGAGCAACTTCACGTTCAAAAACGAGCCCAACAGCGCAACCCGCAACTCATTAAATTTGTGAGCGAGTTAAAAAAAAACAAAAAAAAAACACACTCAAAGCCACTTACAATAATTGGACTTGGCGACAGAAACTCAACATAGTTTCTGTTTTTCCACCAACAAAATGTGCATCTCCCTCCATTGTTTACATTTCTATCACTGCTGACACTGTTGCATAGAAACAGCAATCGCTTGACAAGACGCACAGAGTAAATACAATTAAATTCCAAAAGAAAATACTAATGCAAAGTGATTTCGATAAGTAACTGTAGTCTGACTACTGGATTTGAAATAACAACGTGTTTGATTACTCGTTACTGAAAAAAGTGGTCCAACGTCGCTGCTCTGGGAATATGTCAACATTTTCTATAACCATATATTCCTTTCCTTCCAATTGACAGATAGTTTGTACTTTGTGTTCCTGGTAAATTACAGTGAAAATGACAAAATGTGAACAACTTCAAGATGCATGAATCCATGTGCTCCCTGTGCAGGATGTGCATAAAACATAACTGTCTGGACATGTGTGATGTGTTTAAAGGGAATGGAAATACGGATGGCATGAAACTGAATAAAATCTGATCAAGTTAAACCGTCAAGTCGGAGTGTTATGTGTCATCATTTAGCAGCAGGGTAGTGATTAACCTGAGGACTACAGTGTCTCCTTGTTGCTACTGTGTAGTGCTCTATATCACTACTGTTTGATCAGCATCTATTTTGGAGTGTTTGTGGGAGCTAGAAAAGAGGGATGGAGGAGGCAAGGGTGGTGGATCCTTCCCAAAATAGACCTGAGAGAGAAATGACAAGACAGGTGGGGGCAATGTTACCCAGTGGCCTTGAAATAACAGAGAGCTGCGATAAACCAACAGATTAGCTAACCCCGAGCAGCCTCCCCTTCAAGATGGCAAACTCTTGTTGCACACAGCCAACCGGTCATTCCAAGTTTGACCTCAGTTCAGCTTCCACCACAAAGCCAGAGTTAAAGAAAAGAATAGAAACAATGTTTTTCTTAATCACACAAAAAGGAAATTCAGGCGCAACAGCAACAGATATAAAGTATCACACAAATAGTTCTTAGTATTAAAAACACTGTAAAACATTTGGAGGTGGTTTAACTTGAAAAAGAAAGTCCACCTGAAAATGCAACTTAAATCTATAAGAAACTTGTATTGGTTTTAACTCTGGAATTGAAGTTCATGAAGTTGATTTAACAAGAGACAAGTTATCTAAACATTGTTTTTAAGTTTATTAACCTTGAATTTTGAGTTTTAACTTATTTGTGCCCAGTGTACACTCCCTCGCCCCCTGTCACTTCTTCTTTCTCTCTCTCTTTCCTCAGTCTGTCTTTTGCTCTCTCCTCACATTTGTAACCCGTTAACCCAGGTCTATTGCTCCAGCATTAACTCTTCCAGTTTTTAATTCAACCTCCTTCATTTACTCCTTGTTAGGGATGCTTCGATCAGGTTTTTTGCTGCCGATACTGATGCCAATCACCCATGAGGCCGATCTCTGCCGATCACCGATCTTTGCCGATTGCCTGGAATGGTTGTTAATTTTTCACTTTTGGTATAAATGATACTAAGTGGAATTGCCAGAATTTAATCTGGCAATAAATTCACCAGATTTAGACATAAAAATGCTAAATACTATCAGGCACAAGGACAACTGAAAAACCTGCAATCAGTAAAATAATACTTAACAGTAAGGTCTCTGTACTCTAAATTATTAGGCAAATAAACCTGCCTAATAATATCACGTAATAAAGGAGATATTCATTCAAAGTCAAATGCAGGTTGCATTACAATCCTAACTTACTGAATCAGAACTTTGTGATAGCATGGCTAGCTGATTAATGCTAGCTCTGATTGGCTGTTTCTGACCAAGTAATTTTGCACAACACAGGGAGGAGGCAGAGGAGATTGACTATTTTCAGATATTATCTGTCTTATTAGGACAGCGAAAGTTTTACTACATATCTAAAATCGTTTTAAGTTACATGTTGCAGCATTAAGCAGACATTCAGCGTGACAGTTCACTGCGGGGACAGGTTGAGCGATGCCACGTCTGTGAAATATCACCACCAGTAGCGAATAGCGGCGGTCCAAGAATGAGAGCAGAACCAACGTCTTACACCGTTAGCTCGAAGACTTAAATTATTTTTCGGTTTATTTGTTTAGCTTCCTGACCGTGATGCTAATCCGGCTGACTGTTGGTAGTTGTGTGCTGTTTTACCTGTGTGCTGTCACTCCAGATGTCCTTTTTATCCTACGTTGAGCTTCGATGTAGCCGAACTGCCAAGTGCTTGTTTTTTAAGTGCGATATCAGATTTGTTGTGTTGATGTATTTTGACGTGGTAATGTATAAGATGGTTAGCAGTTAGTGGACAAGATTGTTGTTTCCTCTCTGTTTATGACTAAAAACACACAATGGCCACAGACATAACTTTGAAACTGATTATATTAATAATAAATTAAAATGTATTGAAAATTAACCAAAAAAACAGTCAGACATTAGTTTTCAAACGTGGTTCAACAGAATCATAAAAAGAAACTAATGAAACAGATTTGAAAAGTAATGATGGATATATGTGAGCTGTTCTGAGTCATGGTGCACTGCAGATAGAGCAGTTATGGTCGACATGTCAACCATAACTGCAGCGCCTTAAGTTGCTGCAACTTTCGAACAAGTCACCATCTCAGACTTCAATGGGATCCAAATCAAGAGCTGAAACAACAAATTAAATCTGAATTTGTAAAAAAGTAGTTGTACATTGGTTGTACATGCACACATACACAGACACAAAATAAACAGTGTCTGTTGAGAACTGTCTCCTGTTCTAAAAATAGAGACTTATCACTCAGTTTGATGATGATTTTCTGGAAGCAGATTCCTGTGGTCGCACTCTGCTTTGTCAGCACTTGTCTGTGCAGTCTGACCCTCTCTCTGTTGATCTTTGGCCTCCACCACCAACTTAAAACAATCCGAAGGGTCATCATTATTTGTTATTTTAATCTAGAGTTCATCCAGCACTCTTCACTGGCAGTAATTACTCCCAAAGCATGAACATGTGTATTTGTTGTATTTATTGTCACCTCACTCTGCATTTCTCAGTAACCCAAATTGCAAACTTAGTCAGTTTTCTGTGACATAACTTCTATGAGAGTCTGGTCACACCTGAACCATATCTTCTTCATTGGTCTTCACAATGTTAAACAATATTCACCAAAGAGCAAACTGGTAGGAAAAGTGGCTCTCTACACGTTCACATTAATACTGCAGTTATCTACTGATGACAGAAGGAAATGGCAGTGACTTTCACTAGAATTTAATAGCTAGAGTAAACCAACAACAAATATTCACAAGTTATTTTTTTTGAGTCGCATATGTGAATTTGATTTGCACTGTGTGTTTTGTTTGATTTGGGACAAAACTGTAAGTGCAAGATTCTTTTTAAGTGTGACTCAAAAAATACAATCTGTGTCTTGTACTGAAGAATTTGAGGAGATGTAACAGATCTTTTGTATATCTGAAAAAATACAGAAATGTGCCTGAAATAAATAAATCTATAGTTACAAAACTCCTCTATGATTTTTTCCAAAATCTTTAACTTCTCAGTTATAAACCACAATTACTTTTGCACCAAAAATGTTGCATTTAAAAAAGCAGATTTTGTTACTTTAACAAGTAAAAAAAAAACAACAACTGTAAGATAAACTTATGAAAATATGCTATGTTTATGTTTAATTCCAACTGCTTCATAGTAATTAATTAGGTTCTAAAACATCTCAAGCTCTGATCATCTGATCAGTCCATTATTTGGACATGTAGAGGAGCAACTACAGACCTACCAAAACATGGAGGTTCAACCGAGAGTAAAACGATTGGCAAGGAGAGCATAGATCCCCATGCTAACTCTGGAGGAGATGCATAGATTTATAACTTAGGTGCACAATGTCTAACAATAATACCAATGTGTTCCAGGTGTAACTATGGGTGGGATGGCCCACTGTGTGACAGGTGCCTCCCATACCCGGGATGTGTTCACGGGACCTGTACTGAGCCCTGGCAGTGCACCTGTGAGAAGAACTGGGGTGGGCTGCTCTGTGATAAAGGTCAGATTTCTCTAACCTTTTGATTAAACAAATCTATGTGTGATATTCAAAAATAGATAATATGTCCATGTCCCATTCCAGAAGTGCAACAGCACAAAGCTTCAGTCTAATCTAAAGAGTTTATTACTGATTTTGGTGTCCAGACCTGAACTACTGTGGGACCAATCAGCCCTGTAAGAATGGAGGAACCTGTATGAACACAGAGCCAGATGAATACAACTGTGCTTGTCTTGACGGCTACTCCGGCAAAAACTGTGAGATTGGTGAGTATGTTATTAATACCCAAAGTATATAAAAATATGACTGTTTTGTTGCAGCAGAATTCCTGAAAATTGGAAAAAATTTGAAGTAAGATGCACAACTGTCTCTCTAGCGGAGCACGCTTGCCTCTCTAACCCCTGTGCCAACCGAGGGACTTGTCATGAAGTCCCTTCAGGCTTTGAGTGTCACTGTCCTGCTGGCTGGTCTGGACCAACCTGTGCTGAAGGTGAGAGGCAGAAGATATACTTGGTTCCCTTTTAGTTCAGAATAAAGGAGCAGACATAAAGAGTTGATCAACAGGGGCTTTTCATTAGTGGCAGCCTGTGTAGTGTCGAGCAGTCTGAAAGGAAAAACACATTCTAGAGTCAGAACAACGTCCTTTATGCAAATCACATATTCCCTTTAAACCAACCGATTAGGAGAACTAAAATGATTGCTTATAGTTGTTAAAAGTAATTGATTCAAACGCCCTAATCTATAGAAAAATTAGAGGCAACATCAAGTTTCCCAGTGCAACCTAGAAAAACAACAATTAGAGCTCAGAGGCGGGTCTTGTGATAATATCTGTATTGTATATCTACATTTCAGATACAGATGAATGTGCCTCCGCCCCCTGTGCTCATGGAGGGACCTGCATCGACATGGAGAACGGCTTCGAGTGCCTCTGCCCTGTGCAATGGACAGGAAAGACCTGCCAGATTGGTGTGTTGTCCCTGTTGTCTTTGTCTCTGGTCATCCTGAGACAGACACATACCAACAAATGATCTGCTTTTCCTAGTAAAACACCACTGCTTTCAGAAAGAGCTTGGCCAATTTAGCATTAAATTGCTCACTAGTACATGTGAGATGACTTTTTGCTGCGATAATGCTGGTGTGTACCCCGTTGTGAAGCAGCAACAGTGACGGTTGTGTTGGTTAACATGAAGTATTATTACATAAGCTGTTTCATTTCACAGTTGTACAGTAACCTGGGAAGGAACGTCTCCACATTTTGTCTCATTAAATATAATTACAAATGCAAAATTTGGTGTGTTTGTATTCAGCGCCTTTGATTCAACACTTGGTAGGACTTGCTACTACTGCAGGTTTGTCTCTACCAGATTTGAACATCTACAGACTGAACATCAAAACAGCCGTAGCCACGTCAGGTTGGATGGGGAATATCTGTGAACTGTTTTCAAATTTTCTCACATATTTTTAGTTTGAGTTTAACTAACGGCCAAATCTGCTTTGATGTAAACCATCACATTGCAGTGTCAGGTCTTCTGCAGCTTGTGCTTTAGAACATAACTCTGCTCTAACTTCCTTCCTGACACGTCTGCTGTGTTCCTTTGTCTACATGATGCTGGTTCTTCTCTTATGATCTCTAGCAAACCTCTGAGGTCAGAAACAGAACAACTGGAGCTGGAGTAGCATTCAGTTACACACAGTCAGACTCACCCGAGGTCACTGCTGAAGGTTGCAGTAGCTGTCATGTAGGGGTGTCAAAGTATAGGGTTATGAATACAAAGGCACATCAAACTTTGTGTTGGTCTCTCACAATGAATAAAAAACAGAATGCATATGGCTTTAAAATGAAAAATGTGGAACATTTTGAAGCAGTATGAAGACTATTCCAAGGTTGTATGTCTTTGTATCGGTGTGAGTGTGTGTTGTCTACACCCGTCCCCAGCAGTGGTAGTATATGCAACCCAAGCCAGGTGACTTGAGTAAAGCTAAAAATAACCTCTGCCTGGCAGCTGCTGGCCTTGGGAGCAAATATCATCCTGTAAAGGGAATTGGGGGTTGAGGGGCACAGGGCACCAGACAGGACGTAACAGAGGAGTAAATGCTCTACGGTCTGCCCCTCCAGCTTCTCCCAGGAAACAAGCAGCAGTAGCAGCAGTTTGCTCTGGGTGCAGAGAGGACCCTGTGGGACACAGAGAACTGGTTTGGAGCAAAGGCTTCTGGGTGTTTCATTTAAGAAGGCCAACAGGTGCCATTCACCTCCTGGGAGTACTATTAATGCTCTGTGTTGGGTTTAGTGGATGAAGTGGTGAAACTGACCACTTGGAATGTCACAGGTTGGCCTTTCGGGAATTCAACAGAGATATATTAACCCTGGGGGAGCAGTGGAGGAAATAAATCACTGTTCAACATCTGCTTCAAATGTTTCTGGTAATCTTACATTTGGATAAAAATCTCATACAAAAAAAAAAAAAACAAGTTTTAACATCTTCTCAGAACAACACATCTTGGAGCTCTTTGACCTAATTTACTATTTACAGTCAAAGATCTGGAGGAGAATCATATTTGATTTCATTTGTAATTTACTACTAAATATGTTTAAATGACATGCAATGCCATGACACAACACCACATAGCAATGTAAATGTTAATGAAATGTCAAGACATGTAAATACTTTGATTTTGGTGGGATGAGTGTAACACAGCTGTGCTTGGTGATGGGGCTCCTTATTCTTATTCCCTGTCTTTGTGCCTCTCGTCTCCACTTTGCAGACGTTAACGAGTGTGGGGGAAAGCCTTGCCTCAATGCTTACTCTTGCAAAAATATGGTTGGTGGATATCACTGTGCCTGCTTTCCTGGATGGGTGGGCCACAACTGTCACATAAGTCAGTATGATTTCAGAAAAGTGTTGGTCTTCAGTCTGTTTCCCGCCTGGCTGCGTCACTCTGAACTGTAATCCAGGACCTTTTCTGACCAACCTCTGTTCCACTGCCAGCATGTTATATATGTGGGTGTTCTTTCTCAAATATCACCCACATCCTGTTCATGTTGTTGGTGGGTTTTACATCAGAAGCTTAAAATGCATTCATAAAAGTACTAGTTCTTTTTACCATGGAAACGTCCCGTTGTGTGCCATACGGTGCATTAGTTCTGCCGACAGTGAAACAGTCCCTCAGCATAATGCTACCTCCACCATGCTTAACAGCAGGTACTGTATTCTTAGAAATGAAAAGCCTCACCTTGATTTACCACAGAGACATACAGCAGTTCAGTCAGTGTCCGGTCTGACCAGCAGAGGTTAGATGGCTTGACCGTGTGGCCAGCTGGAAAGAATCCCATCCTGAACAGGACTCTGTTACTGCGGGTCACAGTTGGTCTTTGAACATCCCACCTCCTTTCCTGTCCTCAGAGGTCAAAGTTTAGGTCAGATGATTGGAACTTTGAAACAGTTGGACGTCCCAGCCTGACAGTGATCAAAAACAGGAAAGCTGGTTCTTGTAAATCATGTCATATCTCAACCCAATAAACATTCATGTAATATAATTTCTATTTTAATGAGCAGGAATGTGTTTATAATTTTATCTATATTTAGGAAATCCACAGTAAATGCAATCTTTTGCACCAATTCATAGCTTTTATATTTCTTGAACTCTTTCATCAACCATTCCACCTGATGAAAAAGTGATTCAAATACGTCATTAAATGATGAGTGGATATAAACGTTTGATCTAGTTGATGTGAGTGCAATAGAAGCTGGTCAGTGGAGGTTGCTGGAATTTCTTCTCTGTCTTTAGTCTCATGCCTTTCTGCTGGATTTTCCCATGCTTCACCTGGGCTCAAGGGTCTCTGACTAAATCTAAAATTTCTAAAAACTCTGTTCAGTCATCCATGAGATATTTTCCTAATTAGTATAATTTTTTAGTTCCACGTCTTTCTTCCTCTGAATCTGTATCTCTTCTGGGCATTGATCACCCTGCTCTGAGTGTACGCCAGTGCACCACTCCCCCCAGCCTCAACAGCCACTTTCTCGCATGTCGCTCCATCAGTGTGCTTCTGTCTTCATATTCATTGAATTTTATTTCAAACCTTTGGTTTTTCCTCAGACATGAACAGTTGCCGTGGACAGTGTCAGAATGGAGGCACTTGTAAGGTAAGGCCCACTTCTCATTCTCTTCAAACATGCTGCTGGTTTTAATAATTTTTTTTAATACTTTTTTGAAGAGGTGAATAAAAGAACAATAGACCATCACATTGCAGTGTCAGGTTTTCTGCAGCTTCTAACAAGTTTCTAAGGACTTCAGCTGCTATCTAAGCCATGCTTCCTAACCACTTTACCAGATGCCATTGTATAATAAAACTATCAACACATTATTGCGCATTGTGCAATGCATTGTGCATTGTTCTATGAATTAGAAAATGATTAGTGTTATTGATAAATAATTGTTGACTCTGAGCTGAATTTAGAATGTCTTTGAAGTTGAGTTGGATTTAAGCTTATTGCTGCTGGATGACTGAATTATGCATTAGCTGGTGTAGTTTTGCAGTTAGATAAAGTCTTACGTTAAGGAGATTATGTGGTGCTGCTTTAGTGATCTGGTCTTGTCTCTATTGCAACTAAGTGAAATAAGAATTTAACCTTGAGTTACTTTTGACAGCTGTTGAATCTATTGATTGACTTGCTGAGAACCACATTTGTCGTCTTCATACCAGAACACAGCCAGAGGCTACCAGTGTGTTTGCCTGCCAGGTTTTGTGGGTCGGCACTGTGAGGCTCAGAGGAACCATTGCTCTAGCAGTCCTTGCAGAAATGGTGGCCGCTGCCATGCGCATCTGGAAGGTTTTGTGTGTGACTGCCCACCAGGGTTCACTGGAACCACCTGTGAGGTGAGGAAAGTATTGTAAACATAGCGACAGTTAATGAGAATGAGACAAGATGATATTTTAATACTTTAAAGAAAGTGGCAAACCTCAGATTTAGTTCTTCAATTAAGCTATCTCTTACCTAAAAATTGATGCAATGAGACTGCCTGACAAAAGCGCCCTGTGAAATATGATGTAAAACAACTGTTTTGTTTCTTATGTTGAATAACATTGACATTGTGGAGAGTTTGAATGTGTCTCTGTTATTGATTTCTTCTCTGAAGGTGCAAAATGATCCTTGTAATCCAAATCCTTGCCAAAGTAAGGCTCAGTGCAACAGCCTAGCAGGTGATTTCTACTGCAGCTGCCCTGATGATTATGAGGGCAAAACTTGTTCTGAGCTCAAGGACCACTGCAAGACCAACCAGTGTGAAGGTAGCAAGGCTCCTACTATTGTTCTTTTCATTATTTCTTTCAAACCAGCAGCAGTGCTTTGACTTGCTGATTTTGACCATTTTCTTGTCTGTAACCCAAAGTGATTGACAGCTGCACTGTTGCCGTTGCAACCAATGACAGTCAACAACAAGTGTGGCACATTTCGTCAAATGTGTGTGGGCCACACGGCCGTTGCATTAGCCTGCCTGCCGGGAACTTCAGCTGCTCCTGTGATCCGGGATTCACTGGCACCTACTGCCATGAGAGTGAGTCATTATTAGCTTGACACTCACACATGGTCTATATTTATCACCAGTTACCATCACTAGGAACCACAAGCCTTATGGTAATTCAGGCTCAAGTTTCGCTAATCATCACCATCAGTTTGTGTATAGTGGAAATAAAATGTCCAGAGGAAAATCTGAGCTACATGTCACAGTGTTACCATTCTCATTCTATTTCTAAGTTGTTTGTTACTGTTGACGTGCCGGTTTTTATAGCTCAGCATCTTTTTTTAACTGTGCATTTTTTTGTTTTGTTTGTTGCTTCTGGGCCAGGACTCCCTTGAAAAAGGGCTTTAATCTCAATGGGTCTTTATTCTGGTAAAATAAAGGTGAAACAAATAAAAAAAAACAAAAAAACATTTCAGTTCAGTGGATATCTTAAAATGCACAGTGGTCAAATATATATATAAAAAATTGCTAACAACTGAACCAGGAAGTGGATTTTTTTTTTATTTTCCATTGTTTTACAAAGAAAGGAGAGCATACCATTTGTTAATCTATTTATTTTTAGCAACTTCCTTTTCTTAAATATGAACTGTTTTTGCAGATATCAATGACTGTGTATCATACCCATGTGAAAATGGAGGCACCTGCATAGATGGGATAAGCTCCTTTGAGTGTGTCTGCCCAGGCGGCTGGGAGGGTGACCTCTGTGATGTTGGTGAGTGTGTGACTGAGCAGCACAAATTTAAACTGGCAACGTCAAACAGCTCCTGTGGGAATCTGAAGAAAAATGTTTTTAAGTTACAGCCTTCTTCTTCAGAACCACCATAACTGACTCCCCTATGCATACATATGATTTAGCTCCAAAAGTGATGCTATTTGGTAAATTATTATTATACATTATTTTATTATTTTTTTATTATATCTCTCCAAAACCATAAGGTGTGTCATTATATTTGATATGGCTCAATAAATGTTAACTTTGTTACATCAGTTTTACTTTAGAGCATTAACACATGTTCACAAGTCATTTTTCTGAAGTCATGTGAATAAACATTACTCGTCTGACAATAACAGCATAAATATAGCTTAGAAGTGCAAATCTGTAATGTTTGTCCTAAAGCCTAATTTAACACTTGAATATTTACAATTATCTTTTAATTTTTCAAGATACAGAAAAACAATTTAAAGTTTCAGTCTCTTGGTTTCACTCCTGATCACTTAAGATAAAGATTGTGAATAAAATTCGAGTCTTGAACCATGGGTATTAGTCAAGACGGAAGTCTTTGTTTTTTCTCTTTAAGTTTGTCTCAAACCACTGTTTCTGGTTTGTTGCAATATTTCTTTTGTTGTTGTTTTATCTTGTTTGGGCTCATATATAACACATAAATTAGCATTCATGTTTTCAGATGGTACTGCTAATTGCATTGTAAAGGCGCTGGTCCAACCCAATCCTTTGCCGATTCTGCATGTCATACCTACACATTGTGATTTAGTTTCTCGTTGTACTTTCATTTTGTTACTGTAAAACTGTTTAGCTACCCAACAGTAGTGAATTGATTTCACCAATTATGAAGATGAATATAATCTCATGTATAATTTGTTAAAATTGTATATTATTTTTTCAAAACTTTATTTAAAACTTCATTGCTCTTTATTTTGGTTTTGATCATAATTTGCACTCATTGTGACAGATCATGATCCAAGAGCAAACTAAATAACTCATGCTAGTTGAAGTTATTCATGGGAGAGCTAAGTATGATCATGTCTTCTTACTTTAGACATGAAACTGTTGCCTCATCTGTACAAAAAATGTCCACCAATAAGGGGCAAGCTTTTGTACCAAAAAACATTGATCACAAAATAACCAAATCTTCAAAGGCATGAAATGATAAAGATGTGAAAGACCGACACCTGCTTTAAATGATCCTTTCTAATCATTTTATTTAAGTTCTCCTCATACCTCTCCATAACCCAAACTGACCTTTCATTTCCAGATGTGAATGAGTGCAGCAGCAACCCCTGTCAGAACGGAGGCCAGTGTGTGGATCTATTTCATGATTTCTACTGCAACTGTGTAGACAACTGGAAAGGGAAAAACTGTCACTTACGTGAGTTCGACTGCAGTCATTTATGCACACGTTGAAAACTATTTTTGCGATTATAACAAACTGTTAGACCTTCCTCCGACTTGCATATCTGTCTTAATAGTATTAGTCAGCAAAAAAAGGTGCAATATGTTTTCCTTCACATTCCTTGCATGTCAGGTCTTATATTTCTGAACTACTTAATCTACTTGATCTTTGGGGTGTGGAAGGATTCCATAACTACTTACATGTCAGTGAACATGATCCTCTTACTACTCTGGTCTTTTCTTATATGGAGTGGAAGTAGGTACTTATCAACAATGGCAGAAAGACAAATACCAGCAGTGTTTTGTGGTGCTTCCACTCTCCAGGTGAGAGCCAATGTGACTCCAACACATGTAGGAACGGCGGGACTTGTTATGACCGTGGAGACTCGTTCCTGTGCCGCTGCCCGTCAGGGTGGGCAGGAAACACCTGCAACACAGGTCAGCCATTGTTTCCATGCAACTAAGTTAATCATGATGACTGCATCAGCTGCTGTTACTAGACAAAATTAAATCAGTGGCTGATCAAATGTTGTTTTGCCTTAGCTAAGAACAGCACTTGTGATTCGGATCCATGTGAGAATGGAGGAACATGTGTTGGAGGAGAACCTTTCACCTGCATCTGCAAGGATGGGTGGGAAGGACCCACTTGTGAAAAAAGTATGCCTCTATTTCATAACCAGAGAGAGAAGTTATTGTGTCTTAAATATAAGCCACTATATAAAAGGATGCCTGCCTTATTTTGACTTGGCCAGTAAAGAGAATTAACCATTCTTGATGTATGAGGTTAAAGAAGAGTCAGTGAGTTGAATTCATGAATTCCATTTATTAATACCAAAATACAGATAGTCCATTCTGACATGCTAACATGCAAAATGGCGACAAGCAACAGTTGGTAACTTCTTTTGTTAGCCTCTGTCCAAAGAGGGCTTCCCTAGTGTGTCATTTCTTCTAAGCAGAGCTCTCATTTGCATTACATGTCATTCCTGTAGGTTTAGCTTAGCTTTAGCCTAGCAACTAGCTAAAAGAGACAAAAGGAAAACACAAAATGATTTATTCTCAACACCAGACTAACTGATTCCTGTTTTAAGTCTGTTTGATTACCAAAAACATTTTTTTATTTTCTGAATGCCACAACAACAGAGAATGTCTTGCACAATCCAAAGATTTGTGGAAGAGAAGATTTGCACAAATGATCTCATTCATTCTGAGCCATCTGATCTTGATTGTTCTTCCATTTTGCAGATATCGATGACTGCAACCCACACCCTTGGTAAGACAAACTGATTTAGATTACATGTTTATGTTTGAGTTACCCCTGTTATTCATCCATAATTTAGTCTTGTAATATGTATCTTCTTTTAGGCTATGTTCACCCAGTAGGTAAATGCGACCCTGCATGTTTTAGGTGCGTCCCTGCTTCAGCACACTTGATTTAAATTGATGGCTGATTAACAAGGTTTTGCTGAACTGCAATAATCTGAAAGGTGTGTTAAAGCAGGGGGACATTTAAAACATGTAGGGCAGCGTGCCTTGAAGACCAGTGTTGGAAAACACTCCTATAGTGCACCAAACTTCAATAGAACTGTACAACTACAGAACTACATTCTTTCTTACTAAAAAGTTAATATTTAGGATCCATATTTAACTGCAGCAACATTGCTGCTATTTTTACAGAGGTTCACAAAAGTCAATCACAATCTGGCCCTCTGACCCCCACTTACCCTCACCCTGGCTCTTCAAGGACTGATAGGTGGATAAGTGGTGGTTAAACTTTAGGAAGAGAGGAGGTGGAAAACGAAGAGAGGCAGGACAGGGTGATGCCACGCCTCCTGCACTATTCAGGGCCCAGTACCTGGGGCAAAGTGTGAGAATTGGAGCTGTTCAGAGGTGGGGCTGTGACCCTGGTCTGTATGGATTTACATATAAAATCTGGACATTGATCTGGCTTTAGCTTGAAGGTCTCATCAAAATCAAAGAAAATAGCACCACGACTTTATAATAAAGACAAATGTTTATCTTTTTACATGAATAACAGATCAAAATGTTGGCTCTTGTCAATTTTTTGCACTAGAAGCTGATTTTAAAAGCACTGATATTTTACTGATGAAACCTAAAAGCCTTCAGATCATTTAGGAAAACAGATGCAAAAAGATTAAATCAAATTTCTGAGTGAGGTTTTGCTCTTCTCTCCTTTGCAGCTACAACGGTGGCATCTGTGTTGATGGTGTGAATTGGTTCCGCTGCGAGTGTGCGTCAGGATTTGCTGGACCAGATTGCCGCATCAGTGAGTGCATGGGAACCGAAGGGAGCTGGAGGCTGGGGTCAGGTGGGCTGGGGCGTTAGGAAGGGGGTCAGAGGTGAAGGGCCTTGGTGGGGGAGCCTGAGCCGATTGTTTCTGGGTGACAGATTTGGAAGCCTTGTAGGAAAACGGTGTTAACCTTTCCCCTCTGTGCTGAGACGAGGTCAGCGCTTGTGTTGGTCGGGCACTCTCACGACGTCTCTGACTAGAAAGCTTTTCAGAGAAGATTTTGCAGTAGCAGAGTGGAGACCAAACTGTGATCAAATTGAAAGAAAATAATCTCCTTAAAGATTTTCAAATGAATCTTAAAATACATCCAAGATTCAGGTTTTTACAGCCTATTATTTCACCTTCTACAAATGTAGAGTTTACTTGTTTTACTTGATCAAAACACTACTAGTTCTTCTAAGTTTACAATTCAATTCTAACCCTGAGCTTATGTCTTTAAAAACAACATTGACTTCATATCTCTGTGAATGTTCTACATACTTTTTTCCCATAGATATAAATGAGTGTCAGTCATCTCCCTGTGCTGAAGGCTCTACATGCATAGATGAGATCAGTGCCTACCGTTGTGTCTGCCCTCCTGGACAAGCTGGACCTCAGTGTCAGCAGTGTAAGTTAAATGCATCTAAATCGTTTGTGTTTTAATTTAAAATCAGGGCTAAAAACTAGTGGTGAGATATTGCATCATCTGTGATTAATGAATTGCATTTTCATGAAGAAGTACAATCCCAAGCAACATTCTCAATGAATTATGAATTGCTACTGAATTATTAAATTAATAAGCATTAACATTATGTATTTTATGACTTCATCATGTTCTTCATATTTTTCAACCATCAGATTGGTACAATGTTATTCTTGTCATTCAGATTTCCAGAGTTTCAAGAACTCCTGGTCATTCATAAAACATCTACAAGAATATGGACTCTGGTCACTGACATTAGCATTAGCTGCTACATGTTTGGCATTGAGATGCCATTTTATGCTTGAATAGCTTCACTGATGAGCTAACTCTTTTTGCACAACTTATACACAACAGTAGTCTTTCTCAGCATCCCATCAGATCGGTTCAGAAAAGCGATTTTCCAACGCTTTGAATGCGGCTTTACTGTGAATTTTCCTTCAACCACCATGAGGGTCTTTAGCAGGAAGTGAATCATTGGAAGTCAAAATTGGAAATCAAAGAAAATAATGGTGATTTTCATTTAAAGTAAATACATGCAAGCAGCAGGCATGACGGAAAAATTTCTTCACACTCATACTCCCTCTTCATGGAAACAACACGAAGAAGTTCATCTGATGCCGCTTTTAAGTCTATCGACCAGGCAGTACAGATCAATTAGCCACTGCTCAGCGTGAACGAACCCGTGGTTCGGCATTGGAGACGCAGGGCTGCGTCCTAAATTGTTTATGAAGTTTTGTGTTATTCCTAAGCTCTAAAAGAAAGTTATTGTGAAATTACAATATAGATTGATTATTTGAAAGAAGTTCATATTTGAGAATCATTTATAGTGAGTTGCATCTTAATAAAGCTGCCTTTTACCTTTTCAGTCACGGGACTTGGAAAGTTATGCCGCCACGCTGGCCTGCAGTATCCTCACAGCAGTCACTGGGAGGAGGACTGTAACACCTGTCACTGTGTCAATGGCGAAGTTCACTGTTCCAAGGTTTCACTGATGAACCAAAGATTTTTTTCCAGATATATAAGCTGAGAGCAATTACTGATCCACTTTAAATATTTGAGGCATGTACTAAATCCCTCTAACTGTCCACTTCCAGGTGAAGTGCGGACGTCGCCCCTGCATCCTCCCAAATGCTGTTTTTCCTTCAGTCCCCAGCAATCAGCCCTGTCCTGGAGGGCTTGAGTGTGTGAAGCATCCGCTCCTCACATGCCTGTCTCCACCATGTCATCAGTGGGGCATGTGCTCAACACCTGACCCTCCCACTCCTGAGCATACCCAGTGTGAGCCCCATAGTGGCTACCTGGACAACAGCTGTGCTCACATCACTCTCATCTTTAACAGGGACAAAGTGCCACAGGTACGCATATGTAGAGGTGTTAGATGTTTTGGAAAGCATTAATCAGAGAAACACCCAGTAGACAAGGATTGCCAAAATAATCTATATTGAGACAAAATTCATTCTGAAAATATTAATGACTCTAAGATACTCATTAAAACAGATAAATTAAATGAACCATTTTCAAGATATTCCCCTTCTTCAGACACCAGCACTGCAATAACAGAGATCCTTAGAGTCTCCCTTCCCTACTGAGGTTCACCTGCAGATTAAAAGCTCAGAATAAAACTCGTGGTATCCCGGTACCAGCGTTAAGTACTCCTACCTGAACTCATAAAAGCAAACCGAGACTCCAGACTGATAACACTGTTCTGCTGGACTTTCCTCCTGTGGATCACTATGGTGAAGAGGCTTAACACACTGCATACCAGGTGGTAGTGGTAATGCATATTTGCCGATTCTCCAAAAAAACAGAAAAGTTAGACAGTGAAAGGGGCGGAAATGTCCATTGATTGACTAGACTTTTGTCGTCCCATCATTTTAAAAAGCGGTGTAAAAAGAAATCATGTCATAATCTAATTTTATCATGAATTTTTAAAATGATGTCATTTAAATGCATTTAATTTTCATTATATTTAATGCAATTTCATTTAATTAAATGGAATCTGAACCGATAGTCCACATCATGTTACATTCAAACATGATGTAATGTTTAACTTTTCTCTGCAATGACAAAGTTTTGACATCAGGTAACATTTCACCGATTGAAATGATCAGAGAAGACTCTCTGAACCCTACATGATCTTGCAAACACTCCCCTCAGCAGAGGTTCAGCTGCCAGACGCCCTCCAAGCCTCTGGTCCATAACTCTTAACTGTTTGCTCTCAAATAGTATCCAGATCAGAGATGATACTCTGTTGGAAATTCTTCTTATATTGATTGATTTAGTGACCTCAGCCATGTTCTCTTTTTGTGAATTTGAGACCAGGTGTGTGTAATTTCATAGGTTAGAAGCAGACTGCTCTCTGTGCTTGGTTAATCCGTCAAGCGGGGAGAAACCCAACCCTTTATTTTAATTAAGCTTTTACTGCTTTCGTTCTTAGACCATCATTAGAGTAAGCAGCGTAACTTCTAACTTTTTAGATTTTATCATCTCTGATGTGTGATTAATTGGAGTGGAGTTTGGGGCTGCTGTGCATTTATTTTGCTGCACACTGTGCTTGTTAGTCTCATGGATGTCTGATCTTTGATTTCTGTCCTTCTTCTACACCGTAAGCTCCCTACTCCTCTATTTAGACTATAGCAAGTCACAACTTGACCATATATTCTCTTTTAGTTTTCTTTGTGTATTTATTGTCAGTATATAAAATGCACCACAGAAGCCCAACCCACCATCAGGCTAATCATTTTGGCTCGACTGACCCAGATTTTCTAATCTGAAACCACTGTAACAATGTGACAATGTTATTACTAATCTACCTACTTTGTGTGTGTGCGTGGGCGTGTGTGTGTGTGGCAGGGCACTGCTGTAGAGAACATCTGCTCTGAGCTCAGATACCTCCCTGTGACTCAGATGCTGGCTGTGGACCGAACACTGATCATCCTCTGTGACTTGTCCTACTATACAAGAAATGCTGTGGAGGTTGCCATGGTAATTACTACTCATACTTACCCTAACACTTATAATTTCACTCTTCAGCCAAATATGAAATGTTTGTTAAAATGCTAAATAATGACTGCCAAAAAAACCCATGAATTTTACATTTTAAACTTGAGATGCACCAAACAGAATCAAGTGACCAAATCAGCTAGTTTGTGTTTCAAATTCCAACCTACTGATGCTGATTTATCTAAAAAAAATCAACATTAATATAAGATTAGTCTTAAATTCTTTCCAGCCTTCCTACTCCAGTGGTGGCATTTGTTTCATTTCTATTGTGGCAGCAGAAGCAGCAGTAGAAAATCTGTGTAAGAGAGCAGTTACAGTGAAACAGGACTTGGTTATAAGCAATTAGCACAGGTAGCACAGGTAGCAGGCTAAATGTGGATTCTGTACTTACTTAGGGATTAAATAAATGTACAATGTCCTATTTTTACTATTTTTCTTAAACAAACATTGCTTAGCTTGCCTCTACATTTCTTCTAGAAAAATGAGAGCAAAGATTAGAGCAAGTCTTGATGTCCATCCGTCCGTCCATTTTCTGTTCACCCTTGTCCCCAGCGGGGTCAGGAGGGTGCTGGTGCCTACCTCCAGTGAACATTTTGGGCGAGAGGCAGGGTACACCCTGGACAGGTCGCCAGTCTGTCCAGGACGTTGATGTCATCCTCCTTTAATTAGATTTACAAAAACAAAAAGAAATAAGAGCAACTGGCAGGAGAATAAATTCAGTTTCAGCAGCTTCTGGATGAAATGTCTATTTTGGTTGGAAGCACCTAAGAAAGTAAAATGTCATATCTCTGACATGTTCTCTTTTTTTTCCTCCTTAGAGTATTGCTTCTTAGCAATTGCACCAATCACAGATTTTGTAGATCTGCTGATACAGATTTTGTCTCTAAGAAGTATGAATAACAAGAGACTTATTTCTGAACATGTTAGCTTAAGTTACTTTTGTAAAATAAAGCAATGTTTTTCTTCAAAAACTAGCCAGATAGAAACTTTTCTGTCGTGACTTGTCAGTCATTATGCATATCAAAAGAACCTCCTGTTCTCTGCTGAAGTCTCGGCATGTTTAAAAGCAGCAGCTGGGAAAAAAACAGTCCTTACACCACAGTAAGAAACCTAGCTGCTTTTCTCAGAGTTTTCTTTATTCAGCAGCAACTTCCAAACTGAGGAGCACACGTATTCACCAGCTGGTCACCAATTACAACTGGTAAAATCCGATTCCAGCCAGCAAAAGATTTCCACTGCATCTCTGTTTTTTTGCTTACTATTATGTGTTTTTCTCCTGTCTCTCGGCCACCTAGACTTGAGAGAATTCAGCAATTTTGGAGCTTTAACACACTTAAAGAGGAGATTAGCTCTGAAGGAAGGCAGCTTTGAGAAGCTGATGTAGGAAAGGGAGTGGTGAGTCTGATCCACTGCAATGTTTTACAAAAAACACAACAGATAGATGAATACTCATGGCTGATGTGGGCTCCTGTTGCACCACAACGTCAGCAGTTCAAGGCTTCTTTTAATAAGTAACTACAAGTCGGGGTTTATGTCACATGCCTGTGCAGTAGAGAGGTGGCAATGTACTGCTAATTTCCTGAAGAGAAATAAAGAATGCTGTCTTTTACCCGATCAAAGAGCACAGACACTCTTTTTCTCTATTGCTTGGATCAATTCAACTACACAACACTAAGCTAATCCTCCTTGTTCTCCATAGCAGTTTTACCCACAGCACCTTATTAGGCAATTAACGTCACCTATGCTCTCAGCAGGGAATGGAAAGAGCTCCAAAAGCCTGCCAGATGTCAGGAGTAGAATCTCCTCTGTTCAGATAATGAAGAATGTGATTTTTCTTCTCTTCTTCTATTTCTCTTTGTTGTATTACACATCCTCTGGCAAAATGTTGACCATTTTATGTTGACACACCATTTCTTTGTTCCAGCAGAAAAGTATTCCTGGACTAGGGCTTATGTTTGTTTTGGGGTTTTTTTTTGTGAATGCTACAAGAGTTAAACGTAGGTGGCTGACCTTCCATAAATAGTTAACTCTTTTTCAATGTGATCTACTAGATTCTTCTGCGTTATAATTTGAACAAGATTTAATTTGAATTGAGTTGGTTTACATATAATTAAATGTGAGGAAGTTACAAACCACTAATTAAACCCCATTTAATTATTGGTAGGGACAATAAACAGCGATATTTCCTAAGAGCAATTTTGGAGGTGTGGGCAAATTTACAGTGAAATGCAATGTAAAATGTGCAGAAACTTATCAGTGCAAAGTATACTGAATAATAGGTAATTACTGCATTTAAATTTTATGGCTAATAGTCAGATACGTAGTAATTATGTCTCTTATTATTCTTTTAATGTGTTCAAACTGCAGGACCAAAGATGACAAATGGAAATTTGAATGTTATTTAGACATGAGTCTGGTTCAGTGTCACTGATCTAATCTCTGCTACAAAACTTTTACATTTTTACATTTTTTAAGTCTCTAAATTTCTTTATGTCTCCTTCTCCACAGTCTTTTGAAGTGGATGGACAATTGAAGGACAGTGACTGTGGCTATATCCAGAATGCAGCAGCTGCCATTACTAGTGCATTGTCCAAATACCACAACAGCACCATCCTTCAAGCTGTAGTGGAGGCCCGGGTGGAGATGCAGGCTGAATGTCGAGCTGAAGGTAAGTTCAACTTTAATGGCAAAACTGATTTTTTTTTTTTTTTTTCTTCATTCTGCTCTTTATCAGTGGCAGCGAGTGGGTTATGGAAGAGTATTCTGTACAAGCTACAAGTCCTGGGTTTTATAGAAATCAAAGATAGAACAATTCTTGGTGGAAGATTAATGGTGATGTGACATTTTTGGACTATTAAAAATAGGAAAAAACATGTAAAAACAAAATAACTGTGAACCCAGCACTGTGATATGTACCAAACCATTAATAGAAACACTTATATGATTGTAATTAGAAGTTTAATGTGTGAATAGCTGCTTCAATGACTTATTGGCAATTCAACAATAATTTCACTCTGGCTGCAACTCTACTGACTTTGCTGACAAAGCTAGCAAAGTCAGTAGAAGGACATTTTTCTTGTCAGTGTGAGGAGCTTTCCACCAGCTCTCTGCATAGTGAAAAAGGTGATATGAGCTGTTTGTTTCCAACGGGCATATCAGCAAACATTTTTAAGAAACAGTATGTCGAAATAAGTAATCCGAAGAAGTAATAAAAGAGCTTTTAACATTGACTATATGTGTTGGTTAAAAATGATGTAACTTGGAGCATTTTAGATGTTGGAATTGTCTTTTGAAGAGAAGTTGGAATCTAAATCACAAAAGTTGCTTCTAGTAAAAGACTTTTATAAGTTCTTCCGTAAAACAGTCAACTGATAAAGTCTAATGAAATTTGACTCTTTTACTAGAAGAAATGTCAGCTGACTTCTAACAATTCTTTTATTAAGCTAAAAAGTTATGCTTCCTACTGTAAAATATGTTTTTGCTATACTAAACTGCAATAGAGGAAATTGTGCCTTTAAACAAAAATATTTGATAAAAATAATGCATTTACATACATTTGAAACTTATAATGTATGTAACTTATATTTATTTATATTTTACCAAAACATCTTGTTGCCTGACAACACTTTAGTGACTCCAGTACTTTGAAATATTCTGGTTTGGAGCATTCTGGGATTTTAGTTAAAAAGTACACAGTGATTTGGTTCTTCTATGCTGCAACTGGTTTACAATTAGCCTCTAATAACCATAAATTCAGTATTTTAAAGGCCTTTTATAATTTTTGAATCAAACTAAACTGCATTTGATCAACTCTTGATCAAAATCCCAAATACTTTGTGATTAAGACTGACTGAAACAAAGATTAATATAAAGGTCACAGTTTGTGATTTTCAAACCCTTCCTCTATTTGTAACCAACAAGGATGCATTTTAGTTTTCTTAACAATACATTTAAAATCTCATCTGCCTTCAAATGGGGTGTATTTTTATACCCCTAATTGCAAGTAGATAAATGTGCAAAGCAACATTTTAAGTCAACTTCTAATTCTAAAATGTTTTGTATTTTTCTGGTTCAGGTTATTTAGTCCCTGTGCTTGGAGTTGTCTTCAGCCTCCTCTGGGTCTTCTGCCTTGTTGTCTGTGTTTGGTGGACCCGTAAAAGAAAGAAAGAGCGAGAGAGAGCCGCCCTGTCCGAAGACGCCACCGTTAACAACCAGCTGGAGCCCCTGCGGAGCAATACCCCAAAGGACAACCGAGACAAAGACATTCAGTACGAATGCAAGAAATTAATAGGCCCCTCCGATAGGACATGTGACGAGGCTGATGAGGAAGAGCAGCAGCTGGAGGAAGACGAGGAGATGGTCTTGGGCTTGGGGGACAAGGGTTTGTCTCACAAGTGTCCCATAGTGGGAGCTCAGGACAGGAGCACCATCATAAAGGCAGAGGTGATGTGCACGACATGCAGCGGTCCAGTGAAGGCACCGCATCGGACAGCATACAGCCCCAAAGACAACCGATGTAAAAACCTGAATGCAGCCAAGTTTAGCGAGGACATTACAGACCTCTGTGTGTGAACAAATAACAAATTCAGCGTCACAGACTTTAAAACTTTTGCACCACAAATGAAGACTGTAGATGCTTTCATTTTCTATTGAGTTTATAACGCCTTATTTAAGTCTTTTATTTGCAGCTGGAGGCTTTTTTAAATCATGAAAGAAACTTAAAAAGTGGCATGAAACATCAAGTGCTTCAGGGATCCTGGAGTCCACATGCTTCTCTTTTTGGTTCAAAACATTACAGGGAAGCTGAAGCGTTCTGTTTTTATCATTAAGGTGAACATTTATGGCTGACTGCTGTTTACCTTCAGCCCAAACGCTGACATCTAAAAAAACAAATTTACATTTATGCAAGTTGGCATATTAACCTGGCTGACTGATGCATAGAATAGCTTTTTTCTCTATTTTTAATTTTTTTTATTTTTGTTGAAGCTTGCAAATTTTTGCATTTGCCCTTTTAAAACGAGAATTGTCTCCTGTATGCAGTAATCTTTCAGTATTTCCTTTTTTAATTAAAGTGCCCTTAATTGCTAACTTCTCCCTTCTTTATAATAGAAGATTCTTAATACATATAAAGGGAAAGTGGCTATAATCACAAACCTCTCGCCTCTAATGCTTGTTTTATTGTGATGTACAGAAACCTTGTAAATAGGACAGAAATTACTGTGTATATTTGATTTTAGTAAGTTAAGAAATTATTTGCATTACAGTAATTCTAAAGAATACATCTTCATGTATGTTTGGATTTTTATGTCATTCCGTTGATTAATGGCAGATTTTATTTGAATCATTTTCAGATTTTGTAAATTCTCAAACCTAATTACTAACACAGAATTGTTTAGCGTATTTGTTCCTCTAATTAAATGCTGCATTTGAAGAGTTACCTTGTTTTACCCTGTGAATGGTTGGACGAGCTACTTTCATATTTAGTTTTGGTATATTTGAGCTATCAAAATGATATACGTGTTTTTTCATCCCTTCCTGAGTCCTTGTTTCCAAAAGTACATTTTGTTCTTTAAAAAAAAAAGACATTGAAGACATTGCATAGTTTGTTACTGTTCTATCACTGATCCCAGTATTACTGTATTCTTGAAATGATTTTAACACAAAAACATAACCATAGCCAACATTAAAGAAAAATAGATAAATGTCCTTGTTTAGTACAAGGTCAAGCTCTGAATTTCCTCGTTTCATCCTGAGTCTAAAGTATTGTTTTTGTCGTTAGAAGGCCTACAGGTATAACAACCTGTAGGCCTTCTAATTGAAACAGTTCACTATTCATGACAGACATGTTGCTCTTTAGCCGAATCCAGCTCAAATCAAGCATGTTGTGCTCCAAATTCAAAACACACTCTGAGAAGGAAAGTAATGTGAATTTTAGACACTTGCCTGTCAATGGCATTTGCTTGCCAGACATAATGATGCACAACTGACTATGCACAGATCAGATGATGTTGGTAGAGCCATTTCATGCTTTTGTGTATGTCTTCCAGTATCTTAAAATAGACGCAACAGGAAATGCTTAATGGAAAAGGCTTCAATCCCTACAGCTAAGAAAAGTGGAGGCAGCCTCATGATGTGGGGATAATGTGAAGTAGGGATTAGAAAGTACATCAGGACTGATGAGACAATAGATCAGCATATAAACTCGCGTGGACTTTGGCTGCATTGTTCTGCTGCATGTTGTCTTTTTAGATTACTGGACTGAAATCGACACAAAAATGTTACATGTACCAGCAAAGGTTGGCTCTTACAGGCATCTGATTTCTATTTTCAGTTCACACTTCATGGGTCACAGCCGGCAGTCACTCTGTAGCCTCCTCATGTTCCAGGTTCAGATCTACAGTTTTACAGTCTGTTGACAGTGTAATCACTATACTCTATAGCCACCCTATACTACATAGTATAGGGTGCCTGATAGTGAAGTGGCCTTTAGAAACATCCTCATTGCAGGCTTCATAGTAGGAATGGGAAAGTTAATTCTGTTTCTTCTCATCATTTTGTTGCCCTGTTATGTTTTCCTGGTTTTATGAAGGGAACAAGTTGTATAATCGTTGATGTTCCCTCTTTTGAGTGTTTACGGGGTAATGTCAAATATTGTCAATATTTGTGTATGAAAATTTATTTTTTTTTTTAAAACATTTTTGTTAATAATGATGATGAAAGAGAACCTACACTCAATTTCTGACTGTAAAATGTACTATGTGTTAGCCCTGGAAGAGGAGCTGAATGTGCAGAATTTTTTTATAATTTTGTACAAAATTTTGGAAAACTCTTGGTTTGTTAGTTGGCTTTTTTCAGAAAAATACTATTATTTATTAAAGTATTTTATACAAAGAATGATTTTGTTGAGTCTTTGTTGATGACTCGTCATTTCTTCTCGTGGACAATGTTGCTGTGTATTGGATACTTTTATACATGCAAATCTAAAAAACGTGTAGCACAATTAAATAGAATAAGAGAAAAATAAAAAAGTTTTAACCATTTTATTTTAGTCATAACATATTTTCTTAGCAATTGAAGATCTGAAGATGTAAAAGGCATTTTACTAAAATCTTCTATTATTATTACTACTACTAATACCACTACTATCAAAGTTGTCCAGTATGACATTTACATATGCAACCATTAATCCCTTGTCTCCTTTAGTGCCAAGCCAGTGAGGTGAGTTATTTATGTGACTCCATCTGCCCTTATAATGACACTGTGGGAAATGATTAACAATAGACAGCCCTGCATAAAAAGCCTCCAGCAGCTGTGATGGATATCCTTAATGCTTGATGGGACATTATGTGCCATGTGTTCATTAGCCCAACAGTTGTTTTGGGAAGAATGGGAAATGTGCTAGGAATCCTGGATGGTGCAGTGTTTGGGTCACATGCACATACAGTGCACCACACTCACTGACCTACTTGGATAGAAGTACAATGAAGGTGTGTGAGTGGTGGTGGAAAAGCGAGAGAGAGGAAGCCGTGACGGTATTAGGATCACATGTCGCCCCACAATACAGCCTGTAAACTGATCCAGAGATGTAGACCAAAATCTATTTAAATCCATTTTGGGACTTTAAACCCTACTAGCACTTCCTGGTCTTAATATTTCTCGTCTGTATTTTACTAGTTTGGTCCCTAAGAAGTTTATAGAGAAAATTAAATAAGTTCCAAATCATAACTCTACATGGTTTTTGTATTCGAGTCTAACTATTTTTAACCTGTAACCTATAGTACATGCCATTCCATGAAGCAGCAGACAAGTCCCACTCTAAATGCAAAAGCTCAATGGGAACATTTCACTGAGATAACTGAGATTATGGCGCCATTTTAATCTGAGCAGCAACAGATGCTACAGCGTTTGCCAAACAAATAAAGGAAATCACACCCCCTAAAAACCTTTATACATTCGATCAGGTTTTTAACACAGACTTGGCTGTATTTTATTGAAAAAGGACCTAACATCTGACAACCTTTGCAGTCTCAGTGCGTTGCTCAGGAAGAACGCAGAAGGCAGCTTTGCTGGCGAGTGAGAAAACAATCTGGCGTCTGCTTCAGTGGTTCTGCTTCTCATTGCCATTGTCATTGATGTTGATGAGCTTCAGCGGGGAATTACCTGCTGACCATGATCTGTGGTGGAGGAACTTAAAAGACACACACACATATATCCCCATACACATCTCTGTGGATATGAGACATCAGCACTGGTCCCACCAGATTGCATGTGTCTGGGATTCACAGGTGTCTGTATTTTATTTAGATTATTTTGTGTTTGTGTTCAGTAAGTCTTGCCATTGTCAGTTTGTTTCCCAGTGTTCAGTATTGTTAGAATGGTGTTGCCATATTTTTTCATTTCTTTCTGTTTAGTTTCTTAGTGTATTCTTATGTTGTATTTCTTTTACATTTGACGTTTTTTTCCTATTTACAAAGGGCTTGTTTTCAGTTCCCTTTGTTTCCCTGGTTTCTCCCAGCTGCAACTGGACCATATTTGTTCTGAATAGTTTATCTGATTCCATTTTTCACATCTTCCTCTGTATTTATGGTTCTTATTTTTCAATGTTCTTTTCTGGATTCTTCCATGTCTGAGCCTGCACATCACTGCATTTCACCTGTAAATACAGAGTATTTTATTAGCTCAGTTCTGGAACAGAACTGCAGTGCTCCGTCAGTGACAGACTTTGCAAAGACACCTTGCCACAATCTCAGGTGCACAGGACCAACAATGATGGTGCATAATATTATGTGTATAAAGATGCGTTATTGTAGCTCCTTCCTCTCAGCAGTTGTTGGAATTTATAACCAGCACTGCTCCCAACAAACTCCCAACAACTTGCATCCCTGCTGTTATTTGCAACGTTTTTTCATAATTTTGTGAGTAGCCTGTTTGTGTTAGCTCAAATATTATGCACTTTTTATGTTTTCTTTTTAACTATAACCTTTAATAGAAACTCTAGAGAATTATCCTACTTAGTGCACATTCCCTTGAATCTGCATGTGCTGTTTTCAATAACTACAGATTTTTCTTATGTTGTAAACTAGATTTTGCTTATTTTTTATTATATTTTATCTTAGCATGAAATTGCATGCTTTCATTTGCTTTTTGCTTTGATGCTAGCACACGTGAATTTTACTACTGTGATACAAAAAGGATATTTCTATGCTACTCCAATATAATCTAATGTAATTACTCTTTAACCATGTGAAAAGATCACAACTTCTCTGAAAGAAAACTTTATTCAGGTCAGAACACATGGGATGCTGAACATCCTGCACACTTTTCAGTCGCAGGTGAAAAAGTGCGGTGAAAAATATTCTTCTACACATTAGGCAGTTCATGTATGCTGGTGAGGTTTATGATTAAGTCAAATTTATTTGTAGAGCATATTTTCACAATATGGCAGTTGACAGTTCTTTACATCATAAAAACATCACAAAGTCACCAACTATGAAGCAAACAATAAACATCACCTTTTGTCAAATGCCACCATCAGAATCATCAAATCACACCACAAAATGCATCAGTCTTCTTGGAAAGCATTTAATCAGCACCATTCCAACATATTTCATTGATCAAGTTCCTTGTTGCCAAGATGGATAATTGCTTTATAATGTTTGGTTAAAACTAGCTGTATGGAGTAATGAGTAATGATTGCACCATTACTGAGTCTTGGATAATTTATATCACCAACACTGGTCATCTCTTGGGTGATACAATGCAAGCCTTGTTTTATGTTTAACTAATTGTAGTCTCCTTATTCTATTATGACAGGTGGCTCAGCGTCCAATCTACTGAGAAGACTGACTGTCCATAGTGATTATTTTCAGTAACAGCTGATTGGCCAGGCTTTGAATTGGTTGGGTGAAATGTACTGAACACTGGTGTTCTTTAAAATCCCATAGCAACTGAAGTTAAAACACCTTGAGATTAAAGAATATATCGTTCCCACAAGTGATCTTCTTGGTAGGCAAGTGCAGCATAAACACTGAATGAATCATGGATGAATCATGGCTTTGGCACCAACAAAAAAGCTATATTGTCCCTCTTGACAAATATCTAAGAGAAATATGGATCAACAAAATCGCTGTTGTCGGCATCATATGAGACAGATAATGAAAACGTGGCAGACAATGTGGACAAGCTACCTCCACTCTCCTATTGTGACGTAGTTCTAGTGAACACAGAGAGCGTGTGGATGCAAACAATCAGGTTTCCAACGGCTTTGTAAAGTAGGTCTGAGTTATTGATTAGAATAACGAGGTTGTAGTGACTGGCAGAGTAAATACACGTAGTAACATGCACAGACTACCTGAGTCAGTTATCTAATTTGGACTTAAAATATGCTGGCAGACAGCAAAGGAAGGTCAGTTGTATTAATACTGATCCCATCTGTCCACCTTCCATCCCCTGTGACCGTCTGCAGACACACTCAAACCCATTGTGACTGACTGAGATTATTTATTTATTTATTTATTCATTATTGAGGTTAACTCTGCAATTTTGTTATGCTCTCAAAACAACGACAAATTGAAGTCGCGAGCTTTAATTAAAGTGGAAAAATTAAAGTAGCAAGTGTTAATTCGGGCTCATGGTAATCACAGAAGTGGTTCCAAAGACAACAACTTCTGTCATTTAAAAAATAAATGAAGTCTTGTCTTTAACTGTAAGAGTTGGTATTTTCCCTCCAATATTACAGAATTATAAAAAGCACAAAGCCAAAGTTGAACTCTCAGTTCCTCAAACTGAAATTTACTCATAATAACAAGGACCAGATTTGAAACTCCATATTTCTGCATTTGAAATGTAACTCTTTTGTTTTTCTACTTTTTCTAAAAACTGTTATATTGTTGTTGGGGGTTTTTTGTACTACGTTGTTTGTTCTAAATTTGAGGCATTTTGTGATTTTTATTTGTGAAAAGGGATTTACAAATACAATTTACTTACTGATGGAAATTTAAGAGCAGACATTTGCTGGGCTAATTCTCACCAGGAATCTGACAGAGCAGTTGTTGACATTCCAATACAATGTAAAGAGTATCCTCATACACTTGCTCAGTCAAGGGTGAGGAAAGAAAGGCACAGAGTGCTCAACACAGTGACCACACCTCAGCCGGCCTGATAGCAGTAAGCCCTCTGACTCCTCCCAAGGTTAGGGCCACGTCCACATGTTCAAACGGAGATGAAAGGCTCCTGGTAGGAAGATTTGCTGGTGCCAATAGCAACCGCCTGCCAAGGGAGCCTTTCTTAACACATTCCTCCAGATGTTACCAATACCAAACTTTCACCCTCCCGAGAGACAAGGAGTAGCCTCACTTTGAGTACTTCACTTCAAAGCGTAGAGAAAGACTCAAAACAATGAGCATTTCCAGGAAAGACTGCTGTGAGTTTGTGTGTGCTTATACATGCTACATATAAAGATCCAAAAAACACTTTCACACCATAAAGGAGGCCTTTTGTTGGAAGTGAGGACATTTTATTCACTTTTTTATCTATCTTTTTTACAATTCTGCTGAGTTGTGCTCATTAAGTTTGTACGTTTGATATGAATTGATGGTTGATTAAAAGTGGGGTTAGGCGTATGTTACTAAGGATTAGGGTTAGAGTGTTAGCATTGGGCATAAATGCAGTTACCAAAATTAATTATTCAGCAAACCAAACATTTTGACATAACTGTCAAGGTTGCTATTTGAAAGGACCCAAAATATAAGTCATATTTGTTCATTTTTACTTTGCGCTGCATTATTATAACCATTTACATTTTAGCTATCTTCTTGGAATCTTCAACATAAGAAAGAGACAAACTGTGTCCAAAACTTTCACCATTATTGGATTCTGTTTTGTTATTCTTGTTCTATGAATATCGAGTTTAAGCATCTGAATGTGAGCGTTCAATTCTACTGCTAAGCACATTCCCTCACATGGCAGCCTCTCAATGACCAGAACAGCTGCTTACTTTTCTGAATTTTACAATATTCCAGGTAACCACTGACTCCAAAAAGCAGAAATTCTACTATTAAAATCCAGTTATGTACATATCTCCAATATCTTCCTGACAATATGGACAGACATGTTATCTTCCACTTCCCCCAGGAAACCAAATGTCTCCAGCTGCGTATGTCCTGACGGCTCTCCTTTGCTCAAGAAAATTTGATCCTTTGCGTTGCGAGAACAACTGACCAGAGATTGCAATTCGGAAAATATGCAAAGAGAGGCTCTGAAAAGAATCATCCTGGTCTCAAGGAAAAAAGTAGGGCAGAGAGGAAGAAGGAGAGAAAAAAAAGCATCCAGGAGTAGGAAGAGAAAAACATTACTTCTAGAGACTACAGTCAGGATCGACCAGGAGGCATGGCGAACTCATGAAACTGCTGGAACTCTCAGAGAAATCCCAGAGAACAACGCTGAGGCCTCTGGAACACTTGAAGGAAATCTGGATATGGCTCATTAGACAAGACATAAATGCTGGAAGGACACTCTGAAGCAAGAAAGTAGGAAGTATAATTCTAAGTATAATTGAGAAATCTGATACCTTTTTGCTAGTTTTGATTTTAAGGCATAACAATGCAGTTTATTAAGATGTAGTAAAATGAACAAACTGTGGACTGATTTTTGTTAACATGGTTCTTCCTATTGAGCAGTGAAGGTAAATAAAATGTGTTGCATGTTTTTTTTCTTTAAGTATTTACATATTGGAGGATTTGATGTTTTGCTGCAGAGCCGCAGAAACAACTAACCTCAGCGGCTCTAACGGAGCCTGTGCAGTTCAGCACTGCTGTTGCTCCTCTCACACTTTGTTGTCAAACAGTTTTATTGAGGAATCAAACATGAAGATTGGAACAAACAATACAAGTCCGTCCTCTTTTTCATGTGAGCATAAAACAGAAAGACAATACAAAGTCAAAACAAAACAAAGGTAACATAAATAAACAAGGACAATCTCAA
>CAEGAD010088349.1:0-83421 GCA_903067055.1 Poeciliopsis paucimaculata
TCTAGGCACAGCAAAGATACTGCGCAGAACCCTCAAGCTCCCAGGCCTCTGGTAGAGGACCCGAGCTCAGAGGATAAGAACCACCCGCGGTGGGTGAGAAGGGAATTTTTTAAATATAATTCTTTACTTTATTTCCTCCATAAAATAAAATAACATTGTGCATAAATTGTATTCATTTGTTTATCTGTTAAAAATTGTATTTTCCTTTTCAATTCTTTATTTCTGGTATGAAGAAATGTCCCCCCTGTCTTGTTTTTAAAACAAACTTGCCTGCACAACATGGCGGACACGCTGACGTATCGTTTCTACCCAGACTGCAACTCAGCGCTTCCATCGTTACTATAACGACGCGGTTACTGTGTCAACATTTAAAACTCCGTTTAAACACGATAAAGAAATGTTCCCTAGCAGCACCAAAACAATTTTAAAAAGCTGACCTCTGTTGTCTTACACTTCCCTTTTGGGATATGCGTATTTTATCGAGTCAATACCACTACGAGTGTAATTTTACGTTACACCGATATTTGTTTTATCTGAGAGCGGAACGGCTTATTTCACGTTGTATCGGGGACCGGAAGCAGAGCTGGTAAACAAACTCGTCGCTGGAAACGGGTGTGTTAAAGGCGTAGAAAATGTTCAAGAACACCTTTCAAAGCGGGTTTTTATCTATATTGTACAGCATCGGAAGCAAACCGCTTCAAATATGGGACAAAAAAGTAAGTAGTAATTTGGATTTTGTCGATGTGAGCTTAATCCGAGTTAGCATGATCTCCTAAGTAGTGCTAAAGCTACCTGGCGTCATGTGCTACTTTTATTAAGTTGCCAATTTTGGTTTAGATAGCTCTTTTGTCCTAACTTAATCATTTCAAAACCTTTAAACAGCGACCGTTTCGGTGCGTGAGTGTTTTTTTCTAATAGCTTGGTTACATTAGTTATTCCTGAACTCTAACCAGGCATTACAATAATTAAATTAAAATAGTAGTGATTAGGGACGTTTGATGAAAATCTGAATCCAAAACTTGGACAACATTTGTTTATCTGATTTAAGCGTCTGTGCTTTTAATTAGAAACTACACCTTCCTTCAGTTTAAGGTTATTATTATTGTTTGTTTTTTTTTTTTTTAAGTAGAAAGATATAATATAATAATGATTTGATCTCAAAAATCTACCCTCCTTTACATAAAAACATACACGGTCAGATGTCGCACTGTCATTAATTAACCATTAAAACAAAACAGCAATGATGTTCAGCTGGATTGCGAGGCGTTGCTATGGAGACGGTCATATACAAAAACACTTTAGGTTCTCAACCAGGGGCGTTCAAGCTGTGATTCATTCATGCTGTATTTGATAAATGATGTTTGTATGGAGTTTTTATAGGGTTTTGTACATATTGTGATAGATATAAATAATTTTAGAACCTGGTAAAAATCAGATAATACATTTTTATTATGCCCTATTAGAACAGAACATTTCTTTGAAGTCCTACCAGTTGATTCAGATTTTTATTTTTAATTCTCACTACGTCACCAAAGGGAGAGAAAAATCCGAAGGTTTTCAGGCAGAGGTGGACGTTTGTGCGTCCCTGTGTTTGCGTTAAACATAAACTTAGAAGTGTACATCAAAGTGCTCTTAGTTGATTTATTTAGATCAAAAGTGGTGAGAGTGTCTAGTTTGATGCATTTATTGAACACAGCAGGCGTGTCAAATTCATTTTCATTTCGGGCAACATCAAAAATCTGAATGTTCTTAAACGGCTGATTGTGCCAGAATATATGGACCAAACCAACTAAACAGTTAAAATATCAATAAATAGCTGTTCCTCCAGAATTTTGTGATTCTTTCGGCAGCAGTCGCTTTGTTTTTGACCCATTTTCAGAAAATTTGCAGTAAAATCAGAAAAAAAAAAAAAAATGGAGATTTGTTGATTTTGTGTAAATTTAGCAGTTTTGTGGAAAAACTGGAAGGGCTTATTGATGTAATTTGGAGTCTAGAGGGCCACATAAAAAGCTATGGTGGGTCAGAATAGTAGTAGAATAGGGGAAATATAGGTTTTTCAAGTTTAGCCTGTAGATAATTAATAAGAGCCAATCTAACCCAATGTCTAAGTGCAGCACTGTTTATAAAATCTCAGGATTGAAAGAGGGTGTACTTTCTTTTTCCCTTACTGTTTTTCTGTTTTTGCTGCTTGAAATCTTTCAGTAGCAACTCTGAAGATCGGTGGCTGTTTCAAAATGATCTGAACATTAATTAAGTAATTTTGATTCCAAACTAAATAACAGGATTACTTGTCAGTATCTCCACCAGCTGTCACTTACTTTTTTATATTCATCGTATAACATTTTACCGATTAGTATAAGATTCAATATCAAAGTGTAAGTTCAGTTTAAAGTTTTGTTTTGCACTTCACAAAGCTTCAGTAGGCTCCAGAATTACACCAGAAAATGATTTATCGATAAAACAGTCCACACAAAGCAAGAGTTCAACCTGCTTCTTTGTGTCGTCAGGTGAGAAACGGTCACATCAAAAGAGTCGCCGACAACGACATCCATTCAAACGTGCTGGAGATTGAGGGAACAAACGTCAGGTGAGTTTGTTTTCCAGTGCTTTTGGTGTTTTGAGGTTCTTCAACCAAACTCCGTGTGTCTATGAGGATCTGTTCCCACAGTCCAAAATTTAAATGGAGGTTCTGAACTACCCTTAGGTGTCAGTGTTTACCTCAATGATTGATTTTCTTAACGTCAACATTGTGCTGAAAATGTTGAAAAATCTAGTTACGTGTGTTTGTTCTAATGTCTGTGCTGATCTCTATGCAGCACCACCTATATAACATGTCCTGCGGATCCCAAGAACACTCTCGGGATCAAGCTTCCCTTTTTGGTGATGATTATTAAGAACCTGAGGAAATACTTCACTTTTGAAGTCCAGGTAGAGGTTCAGAGGTCCTCCAAGTGCTGCTGACCTCCGTCTGCGGCTGACATTCACGGCCTCTTGTCTTTTCAAATCCTCTCAGGTGCTGGACGATAAAAACGTCCGGCGACGGTTCCGGGCGAGCAACTATCAGAGCACAACGCGGGTGAAGCCGTTCATCTGCACCATGCCGATGAGGCTGGACGACGGCTGGAACCAGATTCAGTTCAACCTGTCGGACTTCACCAGGAGAGCATACGGGACCAATTACACAGAGACGCTGCGCGTGCAGGTGAGCACGCCGCCGTCTGCTGGCACTTTACGATTTGTTGTTGGCTCTTCTTGCTCTCTGACGTTCAACTCCTTCTGTCCTCAGATTCATGCAAACTGTCGCATCAGGAGGGTTTATTTTTCAGACAGACTCTACTCTGAGGACGAGCTCCCTGCAGAGTTTAAACTCTACCTGCCTGTCCAGAACCAGAAGGCCAAGGTGAGCACACGCCTCTTGAGGACTGATTAGTCACTAAATAAATTTTTCATTCATTTAAATAACGTTGGAAGGAGTTTTTCTTCATCTGGATGTTTTTTTTAAACACTTTTTGTCCTTCTGTTTCAGCAATAAAGCCTGCTGCAGTGGCTCAGCTGTTGGAGGGGACATTTATATTGTCTAGATGTATTTGTGTGCCGAGTGCTCTGTTGTGATCCTGTCTATATTAAAGCTTCTTATGGAGCTATTTGTTATAGTTGGTGTCTTTCTGCGTATTTTTCTTTTTAGGTAATGATTAGCACAACAGTAGTAATGCTGAAAAAGCTGATAGACATTGAGCAACAACTACTGGTTTATGTTGGGAGGGAAATGGCTCAATTGATCTAAAAGTTACTAAAAAAAAATTATTTATAAAGTTTTTAACATGTGTTTAATGGTTGGCACATAAATCATACATTTATTCAATTACTAAATGTATTATTTCCAAATTTATTGCAAATAATATACCTTTTAGTTATTCTTTTACTTTATAAACATGTGATAAATATGGTGTTATAGTTTAAATTTTAAAAAAGCTATTAAAACAAATGCATGCATCTATAATATATAAATTATTCATATGTGGGAATTCTTATAAAATTTAAACCATTTAATGTTGAAATCAATGCAATTTATTCAAGTTTCACCATTGCACAACAGTTAAAATTATATAAAATAAATACTATTGATCCAAATGTTATTTAAATAAACATGCCCATTATTTTTAGTCCTTAATGTTTCAGCAACTATAAAACTTTACAAATTTTAAAAAATAGGAATTTTATAATAAATTCCACCTTCAAACAATTATTTCCTGTTTTTAATATGTTGTAATATTTGGCAGATTGCTTTTTCACCTCAAGCATAATCTGCTTGTTGCAGTTATTAGTTTAAAAACTGGAAATCCAGTCTGCATTTAAAATACTGAAAAAAACAAAACAAAATTCAAGATCAGATGGAAACCACCTTTAATCAGACAGCAGAAAGATTTTTCAACTGAAAGATAAGAAAACAATTTACAAAACAGTTGTTTTACCTAGACTTCTTCACACGGTACAAACAAATCTGTCAAGAAATTCATTCATTTTACAAGTTGTATCCAATAATTCAGTCAATATAAACTCAAAATTCCTCAACTAAAACTACCTGTGGTATGTTTTAGTCAAACCAAATGACCGTAAACTTTGCCATTTGTACCTCTGGAAATATTTTTTTTTTCCTTTAGATTTATTTTGCTTGCCAACATTTAGTCAAATTTGGCACTAGTGGATCAAAGCGAGCCAGGATAGTATTGAAATACTCCTAAAACAGGATTATTGCATTACAATTAAATTCAAATCTTGTTTTCCAAATAAGTTACAAAAAAAAAAAAAATATTTAAATTACAGCTCCTGAAAAGTTTTGGCATAACTTATAATTTAAATATTTACTTATAACAGGCACTTGTTTCTGATAGAGAAATCTAGTAGGTGGGAAAGATAAATGTAAAATTATATTTTAATTTGCTACAAAATGTTTGCAGGCAACAGTGACAGGCTGTGATGGCAATTAGATCAAATACTGAAAGAACTTGTCTGCTTTTATCATAACATTAGGAAACTTCAACATGTCAGAATATAACAAACTAACAATTGTTCTAAAGTAATAATTATACAACTTAAGACATACACTCATAGAAATCTATTGCTTTTTTTCAATAGCATGCATCTCTCTAAAGTGCAAAAATGTCATTGGTTTAAATTATAGGAACAAGAAAAAAAATGTCACTGCAGCAAAATATAACAGAACATTTTTTTTAAAGCATGAAATCACTTGACAGTTAAAATGTTGTGCAAACCACAGAGGAATCAGTTCACTATGCAGAGTCATGATTGGTTAAATTGCTCCACATTATTGTCCTTGGTCCATTCAGTTCTTCTGGGAAGGGATGCCTGCTTCCTTATAAATCAGTACAAAGATCATTTCAACAGTAATAATAATAATAATATATTGCACAAATTAAAAGTAAATTGTGATCAACTTCAAAACCGGGACACCTGAAGTTTTAAGCCTTACTTTCCAGAATGAAAAAAACCAACAAAAAAAAGACAGAGTGACTTCTTAGCGACTCACACAGAAGCAAGTCTCATTTAAGAGGCAAGATTCACTTCTGGATGCGTTTGCCTGGCAGTGGTTCATATTTATTGCACCTGACGAGTGTAAGTTCTCAAGCGGAGCGCCGTCCTGTCAAAACGCTGAAGCGCTTTTTAAGTCTAGAAAATATGGATTTCAACTAAGAGGTTCACTAAATGCATCTTTGGTGGCGCTTACAGAATTTGAAGCAAATATCCCGCTTCAAACAAAAACCAGGGAATCACTTCCTTTGACATTCATCAAGGAGGCGATTCAGTTTGAGTCCAAGATCAAATCATAAAAGATGAAATGAACTATCGGTGGCGCTGCATCTGGAGGTTTAGTGTGATTGGAAGTTGACAAAAGGTCGACATGTAAATGTCCTACATTGTTTCCCCAACATGTTGTGGTCTTGTCCCCTCAAAGTGCAAAAATTAAAGCAGGAGAGTAACTTGCTTTACATTTTCCTTTCGGCTCATCTCAGGTTTTTTTCCCCATGGGCTATTTAGTGCTTCCATGATGAATAACATAGTAGTCATGGAAATACATCAGCACAGCAATGGGCTGCCCAATGATGAGCGAGAGCCAGACGGCCGCGTTGCCGTAGTTTCCGTTCAGGTAGCGACCCACAAACCAAGCCAGAGGAACCTGCGGGGAGGAAAAGTGGGAATAAGAGGAAACCAGAGAGATATGACAATAAACAAACAAATAAATGGTTCTAAGTTTTTTACCTGAGCCATCATTCCCATGAAGGCCCAAAGTCTGAACATCTTCAGAGGAATGCTAACCAGGTACTGAGAAGAGAGAATCCAGATTAAACAGGTTTTAAAAACGACACATCAAGATGGAATAATTTAGTCTAGCTCTATTTATTATTTTACCAACATGTTAAAATATGATGGGATCCTAATGCTAAGAAATGTTCAATCCAGTAATATTCAATATAGCAGAAACTTTCCAGCCAGTAATTTTATCTTTTGGAAGTTATTTTCCTAATTTTGGTCAGACTTCTTATTGGCTGAAAAAAGCTTTTGATTAGCAGAATTGAAGGGAAATGAATATTTGTATAAAAATATTCAAGGATAGAAAAATTGTCTCTTACCTCGTGGAAAAACGCAGAAAGAAAGAAGACAGCAGTTTGAGCCAGAAACTTGTTGGTCCCTTTTTTTAGCATCGGCTTATAGAAATGTCTGTAAAACAGGCACAAACACACAATTTAATGTGGCCAAATAATTAAGCACAACATTAACCAAATACCCAGGAATTTTGACCTCACCTCAGGCACCATTTGTGAACGGGGATATTCCAGTTAGCCCAGAAATATGTGACAGTCTCAGAGTTCCTGAAATGGGACAGAAAGGAAAAATCTGAATATATAAAACCATTAGATGTGAATCAAACTCCAAAAAAGTTTTCTAAAAATGTTTTTCTGATTGCTAACTACAACAATATCTACATTGTTAACGCCACTAAATAAAATCTCATGACCTATTACTGTACATCTTGTAATTCAGAAAGTTGAACATTTTCTAAATTCAACAGTTTATGAATTTTATAATGATTGTAGTACTTTTCTTCTTTTAGAAATTTAGAGACGTTTTATTTTTCTACAATGCATCCACATCAAGCTAACACTCTGCAAGCCAGTTACAAATACCAGGTTTTAATGGTTATAAGAGCTCAAAGAAAAACAGAGAGATGGGTTAGCAAAGTAAAAGTCTGATTTCGCCAACATAAAATATGCAAACGCATCGGCACCAATCAGACTTTTACTTTGAATTTAGGAAATGTTAAACTCTCTGAATTACAAGATGTACAGTAACAGAAGGTCATCAGATTTAATTTAGTGGTGTTAATGTAGTTATTGTTGTAGTTATCAATCAAAAAAACATTTTTAGAAAGCTTTTATGGAGTTTGATTCACATCTAGTAGTTTCATAAATCATGACTTTCCCTTTGCACTTTCTGCTCAAACTTGAACGTAAACTCAACTCACCACCAGTCCCTGTAGAACTCCCTGTCTCCAAACTGCAGCAGTTCTGCCACAAAATTCATAGAGGAATGGAAAAACCAGTAAAAGAATATTAACCATATAAGATGGTTGGGGACCTGAGAGAGGAGAGCAGGGAGAGGAAGATGTTTGGGTTGGTTACGTTACACTACACAATCCATCATAACAGAAAAAGATCAAGCTAGATTTCTCCAAGATTTTGTTATTTATTCGTTAATCTGCAAATTTCAAGGTTCTGCGCCGACACTCACTGCTAATTTAAGCAATCGCTCCACCATCCGAGAAAAATCCATTTCCTGCAACAAGCAAGGAATAGAAATTAACTCTTAAAATCAGGGATTACACTGTTTACATTCTGCATATAAGAGATAATATTTTAATATTAATAATATTGTAAGAACGACCAAAAACTTTTAAATAATAATAATGATAATCATTGTGTCTGTAGATGGCCAGCGTACATACCCGGAACGGTTTCATAGAATTTTGGATTGTGGGAACCATCCACTGAAAGAGACACATTTTAATTAATTTTGTTTAATTTCAGTTGGTAAATAAATAAGTATAATAGAAAAAGGTCAGAACTGCCTCTTTGTAAAGTAATAATAAGTGGTTTATTCAGATTGAGAGTAAAACTCAGGTTTAAACTGCAGTCTTGACTCTAAATTTATGACAATTTGAATCTGAACACAACAGGTCAACCACAAAAGCAAACAAAAATAAAGGTTTGCAATAAAAACGTACAACTGAGGGTTATGGTACCATATTAGACGTGTAAATTTGTATTATTCTTGTGCTGCGATTCTAATTCAATCATACCTGCTGTATCAATCCCACCAACAACTGCATAAGAAAAAGCTGGAAAAGATAAGAAGTCATGAGTGAAACGAACGCTTCACACAGCTACACCTGCTGTAATTTATAATGTTATTCTCACCATTTCAAAAAGCCTTCTTATCAGGAACCGTTTACGTATTCGTGGAGATCGAGGGAAGTTGAGCTGGTAGCACAGAGTTGGGGCAAAAACAAAGTAGTACATGTCTGAAGACAGATAAACAAGTCAGGTCAACCGGTTAGCCAACACTAAAGAAACAAAAGAAGAAGTCACCGTGATTTCTACTTAAACTCTGGGGATTGTCATGTTCTGCATGACTAAATATCTACATCAGAAAGATGTCAAATATAAACCAGATTAAATATTTGCTCCATACACTACTAATGCGATTGGTAAACTGATTTGTAACATTACTACTTGCATCTGATTTTGGAGTCGATGTAAAAATCCTCATCAATGTTAAATTGGGACAATTTAATAAAACTGTTCATCATCTTTGGGCAACAATTTTCAAATACATGCCAAATGTTTCATGTAAATGTTTCTGGTTTGGATGGATTAACAAGGACCTCTGTGTGTGAGGTTTCCTGGGTAGGAGACCAGAGGATGAACTGCTGAGCCGTTCGACTGCTGAACATCTGGACCTAAAACACAGGAGAGAAAACAGACTTAAACATCTAGTAAATTTGTAGAGTCCAAATGACCAAAGGTTATGGAGTGGTAATATTTAGCTTCTTTTATTTATTCCATACTCTCATTTCTGCACCATCATTTGGTAGGAAAGCTCTTTAACAAAATTAAACTGATAAATAAACAAACACATCTCTGTACAGAAACATTCGCTTAATTCTCCAGTCAGGATGGTTTATTTACTCCTCAGCAAAAGCAGATACACTTACATGAATATGATCGTGTTAGGCTTTTGGCTTTGGCTTGTCTGATCTCTCTGCACCACCTGTTGGCATCCTGATAAGAGTAAAGCTTGAGAAACAGCACAGTGTAGATTCCTAGAGAAAAAACACCACCCACTGACAGACAAGCACACAACCATTAATAAGAGGGAGGAAAATTAAAGTAGGTACAGAAAAAAAAAAGACCTATTTGGCCATATTGATGGTCAAAATGAAAAATAAGATAACTTCTATGACTTTAAAATAAAATGACATGCATGCTAAACATTAGTACCAAAAGTCTGGAGTCTTATGTATTTAAACACACCTGGGGTCATAGAGGTCACAGAGAGGACCGTGGCAGAGGAGAAGATCAACATGAATGTGAGGTTGAAAATGTGAAGAATCCTTCCAGTAGTTTCAGAGATTGTACCCTGGAGAATATTACAGAGAATATGCATCATTTTTTACGATTATCATAATTAAAGCGTTATCAGCTGTGAAATTGAAGTTATACATGAAATCTAGGTCAGAGCAGTAATAAATATGAGCACTGGTGAGCTAATAAAGCAAATAATAAAAGGATATAAAAGAATAACTCTATGAAACCAAGGCCGATTATGATGTCTGAACACAATAAACGGGTTTAAGGAGTTAAATGAAAATGTATTATATGGACCTACCACTGCCAGACGCCTCTCTACATACAAGGCTGTCAAGATGAACAGGTTGGACGCTAAAACAAACAAGAGGAACATTTTCATGAGCTACAACAATACCAAGACTTATTAAAACACACTGATTATAGCAGGGAATGTAAAAGTAAAGCTTTTCCTTCACCTTTGTTTATAATAATCAATATCTCACAAAAACAGCCAGCAGTGAGAAATATCTACAGATCTCAGTCAGAGGGAAAAAGCTGAAATCTAAGCTGGATTTACAGGGGAGCATAACTTTAGGAACAGGCCATTATGTTATGATTCAGTCAGTTATAGAGGCCGGCTGCTCACACTGAGCATCGGTCCCTCCTGTTGAAACTGAGATGTTTCCACTGTTGTCACATCGTCGCTCAGCAGGAGGGATCACCGCAAAATCAACACCTTTATGCAACCAGCTGGGATCTTCTTATATAGACACACTTAGCGATTGGCATTATAAAGAGAATCTCACTCTACTCTGTTATCAGTAGGATCAAATCGAGCTGAATGAAATTGAAGATCTCTAAATGACTGGATTGTGCTGGATTGATTGGATTAGATGTTTCAGGATATAAAATGTACAAATTTGCTTTGTAAAGTGCCTGCAAATGTCATTTGTTGTCATTTACTACTAAAAATAAAACATTTTAGGCTTATTGTTCATTAAAAAAAAATTTCACCAGCACATAATACAAAAGAAGAAGATATACTGATTAGGATTCTGTATTTTTTTATTGCTAGTCTCTGATAACTGTAAAAGAAAACGTTTTTTAAAAAATCTAAAAATAACAAAATTACTTTCAGATTTTGTTTAAAAGCGGGGAGCATTTGGATAACCTAGACTTCCAAAAACTTTGACTAATTTTAAACGTGATAAATAGTATCAGAATCTCCTTCTAATGAAAAATAAAACCTGAATCTATTTTCTACTGTCATATGTAAAAACAAAATGTGGTGTAGGAGAATGCAATGACTTGTCCCTTACGCTTCAACTTTCTGAAAAGAAAAAAATCTGGCATTTTTTGCATTTCATGTCATGTGCTCCAAAGATGCATTGTGATATCAGATGTGAGCTGAAACACTTACAAATGTAACTGTGACTAAAAAAAAAACTTTTGTATCATATGTAAATACTAAAATGTAGCAATTTTTGTGTCCATTATATCAATAAAATAGAGGCTTCATACCAATAATTAGGCAGGCTGCTGGCCAGCTGTAGGGGTCCTTTAAGAAAAGAGACACGACTTGGATTGGATCTACTAGGATGCCATACCTGAAGGAAGAAAACGAGATCATTTTACAGCCATGTGGTTAAATCAAGTGAAACTCAAAAAGCCAAAGATTGGTGGATTAGATCGAGATATGAAAGTGTTCTAGTCATGTGCAGCTTTTACTACCTCTGTTGTGAATGTACAATAACCGTCTTAACTTAGTCTGTTAAGACTAAGTATCAGGGTTTCCCCCAGTGTATTACAAGTCTGGCGGGCCTCCAGGCTTAGGATTGCTTAGTTATTTAAGTTTTTTTTAAATGTTCGCATATTATCAGACTTATAGTTGGTGTTCAACTTCCAATCTTTCAATAACACATAATTATCAAGTGATATATTCAAATTTCCTGTCAATTTTAACCTTTTTTAACTCAAAAACACGATGGGCTTCTGGATGAATGGGCGCCCTAGCACCCAGCCACTGGGCTTAGCAAGTTTTCAGGGGGAAACCCAGAGTATAATAGCAGAACTGGGTGAAGACAAATACTACTCTGGTTGTGGATGTGAGCAATTACAAGGAATTGAACTTTAATAACATGTTATGTTGCCTTTCCCATTTTGAAAAGGGACTAAGAGTTGTCAGTCTCTGCATTACTGTAAGTTTATATTTTAGGGAAACAGGAAGTCATGGATTACTAATTAAAATGGTATAGTGATTCAGATTAGCTTGGAATTTCTGTAAGTTGAATTTATTTTATTACAATTGTTGGAGTGACATTTACTGGACTCTGGAGGTAAAGTGAAGTAGACACATGTTTACATAAATATATCTATATGTTTCTATATATACACATATGTGGCTTCTGTGTTTGTGCACTCACTTGATGATGTTCTCCAAGAAGAGTCGTGCATTACTAAGCACCTACAAGGAAAAATAGAAAAGCAAAAGATAAGAAGTAATTAGAGTCAAAGAAAAGGAATCATTCCTCCTGGCGATTCATCGAGTCTGAACTTTGCAAAGACGATTTAAAAAATGCTCAGCTTTAAATCTCCTGATTGTTGTTTTCGAATCTAACAACTGCAGATTGACCCGTTTTTCTTTCACTGTATACATAATCAGGTATTGTTCTAAGCAAGAACAGAAAAGTAGCTTAACAAGACCAAACAGTACCTACCCATAAAACACACAGAGGAACAGATTACAGGCTGAGTGACATCTGCCAAATTCAATCACACTTGTTTCACACCTAAACTTGGCAACAAATCCTGCAGTCATATCTTATCCTGCAGCTGCTCTCTATGTTAGCTAAAATCACTTTATGGTATCGTTATGCGTCGAAGTTCAAGGTTCAGCTTCAACTTCTAGGATATAAAACTGTTTGCAGAAACAGTACACAGTGTGTAAGATGCATGCACACCATTTTTAAATCAGTTACGGTTTCTATGAGAGACAGTTTCTGGATTTATGCATGATATAGTCATGTTAAAGAGAATATTCTATGGTTTGAATTCAATAATGTTCTTTGTCCACACTGCTAACCTTTACCTTAGTAAGCTTTGAGATAAACAAGAGGTTCATCATGAATGAAGGCACTATTGGCCTTTGTGAAGCAAAATGATTGCAAAGTGGATTCTCGCAACAGTTCAGCTGTACCAGTGTGTCCATCACTCTCCAAAAGCACAGAGAGGTTAGAAAGTGAGGGACGGTCGACTGATATAAGTGGATGGTAGGAATACAGACACTTTTACAAGTGGTATACGAGTGAAATCAAGGGGAAGCTTTTTTTATTAAGTAGTTAGCTAAAATCCTCAAAATGAACAAATAGAAATACTTGAAGCATATTACTATGAGTTACACTTTTTAAATAATACTTTAGTGAGACAGATGTGTTTAACATTACTATAAGAAGCCGATACCACAGTGCACAAATGTGAATTTTTTTTACATGCAATTTATTTTAATAAAAAGTGCAAAACGATCAGATCAATTGCACAGGTTTATAATTTTATTAAATTAGTTGTTATGCACAATGTTTGCAATACTTGTGACATTTTCCATTTGAATCTAGCTGCATTAGAGATGCAACACATTTTGATGAGAGAAAGTAGATTTCAGTGCCTTTAGATGATGAGACAAAGCAGGTAGGAATTTTAGCGGCAGGTAGGATAAAAATAGAAGGAGATACTAGAGTTAGATGAACTTTATCCTCCTGACATACAAATATGATTTGGAGAAACAATTCAGCTTCTAAAGGCTGAATTATCAAAGATTTAGTCTGATTAGGAGAAAAAAAGAGAAGTTTTACTTTGGTCTGACCTGGTTTTCCAGTTTATCTCTTCTTTCATTTTATCAGGGCTTAATCCCAATTCATAAATAAAAACCTATGCGTTCTGACAATGATTCTCTGTTATTCCCCAGCCATCACAGAGAAATGCAACAAAACGAAAAGCATGAATTCCTGGTATTTTCCAATGTTTATACTCAAGGACAGCAAGGATAAACATGCACAAGATCCAATCTTTTCTCTGTGGAAACTTGCACCTCTGCAGACTATATTAGTCAATTAAATTGACTAATATAAATTTAGTCAATTTATATTGACTAAATTGAAATATAGCTAATGATAGTAAAAAGCAAATTAGCAAACAAATAACATACACTCAGTCACAAGACATACAAGTTAAACCCTCTGTACTTTATCGCTCTGAACAAAGACACTCTCTATAAGGGGTCAGGTAAGCCAGGTGGTGACAGCAAGCAGCATAAAACATTCAAATTATTATTATTTAGTCACTGTGCAAATTAGGGTTGGTTTTTAGGCAAACTTTGGAAACAACTGGCTAGAAGCAGCTTGTGGTCCTCTCTGGGTGATACTAGTAAGCATCAATCTGCTTAAAATCCCCCAAAAAACTACAAAATGGGTTTTACTTAATTTTGTCAGTAGTTACTGACAAAATGAATAATTTACTCTTGCCCTCTGCATGGCTGGGGTTGTCAGTATGTAGTTGTATAAATATGACCTAGTTATGGATTTATAAAATACTCGACTTCAATTACAGACTTTTATTAGACGTTACCGTAGGTGATCAGCTCAGTCAAAAACACACACAAAAAACTATGTAATAATATAATGAACTGTAACAGCAGCAGCACCCACTGCTCAATACATCGTCTGTTGAGGAAATGTGAAATTATGACATCTGAACAACACTGGCACTCGCCAATTTGTTTGGAATGAAATATCTGAAGTGATAAAATACTAAACTTTGACATTAATAAAGCAATCAAACGTGCCATTGAAGTGACATTAACTCCTTATAATTCATCATCAACTTGCCTGGCATGTAGTGAAAATTGGTCAGAGCGGCACATTTTCTCAGTCACTGTTTTTCGCTGAACACAGCTTGCAGTTTTCATTGGACGCACTGTTTCGTTTTAATATCTGTGTTTATAAACCTGCTTGAAACAGCATCTGTAATTGCCACATGTGGTGCAAAGGCACATCGCTAACAAAGAGACATCTTTCAGTGCCCACACAGTTTTACTCACCAGCATAACAACACACCAATTTAGGATTCCTCTGTAGTTGCTGTAGCCGCTGGCTGAGCTCAGGAGAGACTCCTGCAGGACATGGCAGCTGCAACACAAAATGGAAATAAAACTTCCAAGTATTTTGAGTAAATAATTTGTTTAATGGTTAAATAACCAGTGATTACATTATCTGTCAAAGCTTCTTGTTACTCATCAACAATAAATGAATACAAGAGGTGAAATTATGATTAATAGAGAGACACCAGAATTTGACTGCGTTCACACTGCAGCGTGAAGTGATCCAACTCCGATTCGTTTTGACATAATACGACCTGTATCTGATCTTTTCGTGTCTGAACAACACAGGTCGGATTTTATGTTTTTTTAATGCGACCCAGGTCACTTGGATATTCGATATGTGTCCGATTCAAATGTCACGTGATGTCCAGGTTGCATTAATCCGACCTGAACGTCACTGATACTCGACAAACGTCACTATTTTGCATCCAGATACGCGCAAGCAGAAAGAAAAACAACAACCATCGCGGAGTGTAATGACGACTAAGTTGTTAATAGCGCCAGTCGGACAACAACTTCAAAATCGTAAGCGATGCTCCACCGTTAGCATCAATGTCTACTTCCGCAAACACCGAGCACAACTTTTACGGCGGTTGGCAAAACACTGAGCACGCGCTCTAACGGCGCTATACCGCCCTCTACTGCGCATGCGGGACACTTTCAGGTCGTTTGCAGTTCACACTGGAGAACATATACATGTTAATTTTTATCCAAAAAAAAATTTTTTTTTTTTTTTTTAAACAAAAATAAAAAATCACACACCCTTTGTGACTCAACATAATTAACATTGAAATCATTGTGTTGTGTCCAACATATTCTTCTATACATTTTCTGTATTTTTTCAAATACTCTTGTATTCATTCCAGTGTTTTATTCTATGCAAATTTCACACAGGTAGACCATATATTGATTTTGAACTTCTTCAAAAACACAGATTCTGCTCTACTATCTTCTTAGTAACTCGTTCATGTTGTACCCGCCTGATTAGGAAATAATATTCCCTGAATGAGTAACATCCCGAAATCCAATATCTGCTCCAACCACTGCAACAGGCAGTGAAAGAGTTGTGAAAATGTAGGTCAAAGGGTAAGATTATGAATAGAATTGAGTAAATTTGGGCTTTTCATCATCAGTCAGATTTTTTTCCCCCCACAATTATACATGAGAAAGAATGAAAAAAAGCTGTGAAGAAAGAAGGACTAGACATCTGAAAAGAAATGAGTCAGCAACAGGACTCACTGAGCTCTTTTTCCCACACCTTCTCAGTGTGCAAAAGGTTTCGTTCAATCTTTCACACACTAAAAAGGTTGAAAGCAAGATTAAAACATGAAACAGGATGCCTCTCTCTCTCTTACACTCACACTAAAACCTCATAAGTAAGACAATGACCTAATTTCAAGGTTTCCTGTGTTACTAGAATGCTTATGTTCACATTGTTTAATATGAGACCAACTTATTTGTCAGGCTCAATTCTTTACACTTAATTATTAAATTGTAGATATATCTTCAGCATAAAAAAATTACTTTAAAAAAAAAGAAAAAAAAAAAAGGAGATTGGCAAAAAAAAACAAAAAACGCAGTTATTTAGCCATGTTGAGGTTATTTTTTGTCCTGTCTCACTTGTGCAAACATGTCAAAATCAATTTTAGATGTATCTCTAATAAGGTAAGTGACAAACATGCACAATAAATCAATATTAGTGCATTTTCATAGTTTCTGTTGGATTAAAAACTAGTAAAGCATATATTTTCTATGTCGTGTGTTGTACCCAGAAAAATACATTTAATTTAGTGAATATTAGAGGTGGTAGCTACGACCTCAGAGAAAATGACACATGGTTTTTAATTATTTTTTCAACTAAGCATCAGACCAAATTAATTGTACTTCCAAGATGCTCATCATTCAATCTGATTCAGCCGTCTTGTGAAGAAAGGTGGACAGAAATGTCAGTTCTTAGACATGAGAACCAGGTATCTGGAACATAACCTGCAAAACCTGGAGATGTAATTGCTGCAATCACAGAAAATGGCACAGATGAACAAGTCAAGATTTTCATTTATAAAAATATATTCTGATATGTGGCAAAATAAAATGTACGCAATGTTGTTAAATGCAAGAAATAAAGAGAAGAGAGGAGTTGGAAGGGTTAAATAGCAGTCTACAGACTTCCAGAATGAGTCTGTAGACTGATGGGTCTGTAACTGGGTCCGTGTTGGAAACTATTGGCCGCATTTATTTATTCTAAAAGGAACAATCACTAATTGGGCGGCTGAAAACACCCAGAGATGTATCCCAAATTAGCCTAATACCACAAACCCCCAAGGAGGCAGAGCTGCATATTTACACCTAATATGATGTACAGCGTGTTAACAGATTGAATTAAACATCATTGTTTCACTTCGTCGCCTACCGTAGGACGGTGATGGTGTTTTTGTAAAAGACCAAGGATTACCTGAGTCGGTCGTTGATATCTTCCACCGCACTGCTCTGCCTCCTCGGACTGCTGCGGGACTGCTGCTGCCGTTTCGCCGGCTCTTCTCTGCCCGCATTCCCATTGTGACTGGCGTGCTGTCTGGAGACCTCCGGCGACGCCGCTTTCACTCCAGCGTGATACTGTGGAGGTTTCCCCCCGGCGTCGTGCCCCTTGGTGCCGTTGGCTTGTTTCACGCTGCCGGAGATGGTGGTCTTCCTCCTGCGTGCTGCGGGCCCCTTCGCGTCGCTCATTTCTGCAGGACTCAGTCACGCAGTTTCTATCTACCAGACATTGCTAATACATTACTGTCGTCGCTCCTTTTTTCTCTCTTTGTCGGCAGAACAAACAGCAGCTGAACACTGCCCTCCTTAGAGCTTTATGCCAGTGCTAGTATATAACTAAGAGAAGCGCTTTATTAGGCTACCACCAAAGCTCAAGGTGCGTTTGACTCTTTTCGGTTGCCAGACCTTCGTTTATTAAGCAAACATCCCCCTATCTGGCTTGACGCGCTGACCAACTTCCGCATTTGAAGCAGTCCTTTCGCAAGTTATTTCCTTATCTGCATGAAAGATTAGCGCTCCTCCAGCCAATAAATACAACCTGCAAGCTTTTAGTTAGACATTGTGGTACTTTTATCAAATCATGACTTCTCTCTCAATCTTAAACCTGTTCTTTTGCTTGTTTTTAATGGAAAATTACAATTTTGTCTTAAAAATATGTACCCCACTGACTCACTTTTAACCTAGTGCACAATACAATTATTTTTCACCAAGCAAAATTATATTTTTATGCTCTTGTGTATAAAAACACTGCAGATTCGGATGTATTTATTGTCATACAGTGAAATAAAATTACAATCGTCTTCTACTTAGAGGCACAGACAACATAAACTAAACATAAAGCTTAGTAAAAGCGAGACCTGAAGATTGAAGTTTAGATTAAAAGTCAAGCTACACTAAGGTTACTAGAGGATGGTCTCTCTCACTGAAACATGCATAGAAAATATGCAGTTCATCAAGGAGGAAGGGAAGAGTCAGGAGCAATATGCTGAATCTTTAAATTGTTGATGCATTTAAGTATTGAAATAGTAGAAAATTAATTAATTTTGCATTTTTTTTTCCTGAATCTGCACACTGAAAAAGTGGTAGCGTTTGTATTTTTTTCCATCACACTTTAAGTTTGTGTGTTCTTGGAAGAAAAAATACGAAAAGGATGTGCAAAGTATTGTTGTTTAACATCAACAAAGTATTGTTGTTTAACATCAGCGTCTATTTGGTTTGCATGATAGGAAAACACATCATTGAATTCTAGAACTGAAAAATTTAACTAATAATATTGATTACTACAAACCCCATAAATCTGCCCATTTATTTTCTTTGCAACAGAATACAATACACTTCAGTTTCTTAACCATTTGAAATATACATTGTAGTTGAGCTTGACATGCACTAGAATCCAAACTGAGGGTTCATATCCAAATCTTGGGCCTTACTTACCATGAGACCCTCAGATAATAAACATTGCCTCAATGCAAATAACAATCTGTCTCATTAGTCTGAACCCTACATAAATTGTTTATCTAAAGATAAACTGTGAAGTCATCTGGTTACAGAACATTTCCACTTGATTTCTGCCCCTCCGAGGTGACATAATGTCTAGAAAACTCAGCTGCACATTTGCAAAAAGTTGATATTGGTTTCTATGTTTTGCATTAGTTTCTCAATAAACCAGACTGCAACAGCATATGACTATAAATGAGCAAAGTCAGCGTAGCTTGATGATAGCTTCTCATGAGAAGCAGCTGGTCCCAGCTGGTCCTAAAGCCAAATACACTTAGCAGGATTTTATGGCATTGTCATTAATGCTGTGAGAGTTCCTGTAGACTCATTTGTTTTCATTTTATAGCTATATTGTTTTGCAGAAGATTTAATTGCATTGAGTCATATTTTCAAAACGAATCAAATGAACGAGTTTATATTCAACTTAGAGGAAATAATTACATTACATTTATTGCTTTATTTACTAATTCATTCATTCACTGTGTCCCTCACTAATAGAAGATTTTATCAGAAAATGAAATATTGTGGGTACCAGACTTCCCTTTGAGGCGTATAAAATGCACTTACATTTACAGAAAAGCGCTTTAAAGCACTAAAAAATAGTTCCTAGATATTTTTTATCTCACCTTCAGTATTTCAAACGGGTGAGCAGTCAGTAGAGCTACAAATACTACAATCAAGTGAGCTTGCCTTCTGTTTTGGCAGTCAACCAATAATATGATTGCCACGTGACAATTTTGTCCAATCGGAGCGTGGCAGACAGGAAGTAGGTTGAATCCGTCAGTAGCAGCTGTTGACAAGAGCCGTTTGGTTCATATAAACACAACCGGTCCCATTTCTGTGTGGAGACACTGTTTTTATTAGCTTTTTTCTGCCTCGTGGTAGATTGTTTTAGTTGACTTTCGGCATGAGAAAGCACAAGAGGAAGAAACAAACCGGATCAGTTGGGCGCGATGAGAACGGATCTGTTAAAAGAGGTGAGTGAAACACAAACAGCTAGCGCTGCTGTATGGATAAAAACTCGGCGCACAAATGCTTCTCTGCTAATAAAACTTAACAGAACATTTAACAGTATTTCGGTGCTGATTAAATCGGAAAGTATTCAGAATCAAAGCAACTCCAAATGCTGCTTGCGTGGCATTCTGTGTCAAGCCCTGGAAAATTACAGCGCCCATCTTCAGGTACTTTATTCACGGAACCAAACCTGCCACTTGTGTCATTGTCAAGAACTCCTGACAAAAGCTCTTACATAACCCCATCATCACTTACTGAGTCATTGTGATTCTTTGTCTCACTGACATAAGTCATCATAGTTTTTTTGATAAACAAACCCTTTAAGTTCTTTTGTGCTATTTCTTGGTGAACTTGGGCTAATATTTCTGAGGATAAATAGTTGTTTTTTGTTTTTTTTAAGGAATATTTTGAACAATAGCAAAATGTCTGGACTGTTAAAGACGGTGCCATGACAGGATTTGGACTTTTGTTCATTGCCATTTGTTGTAAAAGAGAAAAAAATAAATAAAATGGGACTAAAAATGGGGAAAATGACCTTATTAATTTGCATTTTATGATTATCTAAAAATACTTCAGTTCCAAGTTATAAAACTAGTCAGGAGGAGCCACAGAATTCAAATCCTAGACAAAAGAGAGTTTTTTTTGTTTTTGTTTAAATCAACTCCACTTCAAAGTTCATAATGGCTACTCAAATATGGCTTTATAATTTAAATTTTTTAACCCTGTGTTTGCTGTTGTATTTTTATTTTTTTTTCATTTATACCTTTCTAACTACATCTCTGCTGGTTTCTCACGAAACCTTTTTCCTGTTTCTTACAGAATCGGATGGTGGAAGGAAACATAAGCTGACCGTCATTCATCAAGCTTTGATAAGGTTGGAATCGTTCTGCTTTATATAATTTATGTACATGAGGCATAAATATCTGATCATCTATAATGTTATTTGGTTCTGATATTAAAAACTATTAAAACATGGCTAGTCCCTTAACTGATTTAAGCAATAGCATATTGTATCCCCCTTTAAAAACCTTACATAATTTAGCCACATGTGGTAAAATACTTAGAATTTTAGATTTCTTTATGTGACAAAGAATAAGAAAAGCTTCATGGTGTTTCATTACAATCAAACTTACTTTGTTTTAGAGAGTAATATAATTCTTTACTTCTGAACTGATAGAGATCCAGTGGACATCGAGGCACTGAGGAGAGCTGCAGCCGGTAACGGAGGCCTTCTCACTGATGAGCTAAGAAGAAAAGTGTGGCCTAAATTACTGAACATAAATGTGTACAGCCTACCACACAAACCTGGTTAGTATACCCTTCTAACAAACAGATTTAATGACAAAAAAAATGTATTTATTTGTCGACAATCACGACATAAATCAACATAGAGAATCCCTATGACATTGCAGCGCTCTGGAAACATACTTAAACCCATTTGAACTTTTTCACATTTTGTTTTGTTAAAGCTGTTAACTTACATGTACATTATTTGGATTTAATGGGATGCAACAACATAAAATATTTAATATTTATAAAGTGTAAGGAAAGCGTCATGTATCTTTAAAAATCTTAAGTGTTGCTGAAATGCAAGCTGCGACTTTCAGATTTTTATTTGTAAAAAAAAAAAAAGATGAAAAAGTTCTTTGTTAATGTAATCTTGCTTTCTGCTTCAGGTCGAGAAGTGAGGGAGAACCACAAGGACTACAATCAAGTTGTCCTGGATGTCAGAAGGTCCATGAAGCGATTTCCTAAAGGTGCTTTTATGTGTGCGTGTGTGCGTGCGTGTTTTATCTCCACTAAAAGAAGCAGACTATAATTCACTGTGACATTTATCAGGCTTCACCCTTGTACTTAGAGCAACACAGAGGGTTATCTGAACTAATTAATTAGTTTAAATGTTGTATGGGAAGATTTGGAGGACAGAGATTGTCTATTAACACGTCTCAAAGACATTTTGAGTAAAAACGTTCTGATTTTTAAAAGTTTGTGTAAATCTTACCTAAAAAATAAATGGTGTGGAAAAGATAAATCCCAAGCATACAGGTGCAGAATCTGCTAATTTTTTTCTGAATCTAAATTTCTCATTAAAGTCAATAATAACAAAAGATAATTCCAAACTTTTTTGAAAGGCTCAAGCAGTATGTGCAAAACTGTTCAGAAATGTCCATTCATTCAGCAGCTTGTGGAATAACTTGTTGGACCTCATCAATCACATTACGGTGGAGGAATGCTTTTCTTGTGTGTAGTTTTTCCAAATAGTTTGAACAATTATGTTGGATTCTATTAAATAAATCTGTCATGCATTTCTCATTTGAGTTTCTTTTCAAGGTTTCCTCTAGAAAACTTGCTCAGCCTGGTGGCTGTGGCGCTTGGCAGTCATTCATCCAGCGCCCGTCACGTTTTTGTGTTAAAAAATGTTTAAAGTTGACAGGAAATTTGAAAATATCACTTGGTAATTATGTGTTATTTGAAGATTGGAAGATTAATATCTGAATACCAACTCTGACATCTTAAAAGATGCAAACATTAAAATTGTGGGGACCCAAGTAAAGCTTGGTCCAGCTTATAAGACACTGGGGGAACTTTGTTATTATTTAGTTTTTCTGATCAGTAATGAGTTTTTTCTTTGTTTGTTTCTTTAATAATTACAGGAATCATATGCATTAATATAATCTCTGGATGTTGAGATTACAGTTTAGTCACCAGGCATATGCTTAAATTGAATAAAAACAGAAAGAAGGTATTTTTGTTTTTCTTAATGTTGGTGTTTGTATGTAGCTTCATTCTCGTGCGGTGTTTTAGGTATGCCAGCCTCAGAGCGAGCCGTTCTGCAGGAGCAGCTGATCGACATCATCCTGGAGGTGCTGAAGCGAAACCCGCAGCTCCACTACTACCAGGGCTACCATGACGTGGCTGTGACTCTGCTGCTGGTGGTTGGGGAGCGCATGTCCATCGCTATGCTGGACACTTTGTCCAATTGTCATCTCAGGTGAGCCTGCAACATAAATATTTTATTTAATTTTATTTTTTTTAAATTAAACTTAAATTTTTGTCCTTTCTGTAGGGACTTCATGGATCCGACCATGGACAGCACCAAACACATTTTAAACTATCTTATGCCCATATTGGAACAAGTCGATGCAGATTTACACGACTTTATGATCAGGTATGAATTAACTGATAGAGTAAATCACTTAAAAACTGGGATTGTTTTAGAATAACTTGCCACTAGAGGGAACCAGAGAGCTAGTCTTTAAATATAACTGAGGATGCAATAGTTGTGCTCTCATTTGGAGAGTTTCAGTTAAATGTTGTGGGTTTACTGGCCTGTTTGTCTCACTGAGGTCTTTGCATCATTAAACTAATTTTGAGCCCTGAATAGATAGTCAAATGCAAAATAAACAAACTGAGGATATCAGTTTGGATCATTTGGTTTATTAAACCAGCCAATATTGCTTATTAGAATAAAGCCAGCTGTTGCACATTGCTTATGAATTTTGTCAGAATCAGGTTTTAGAAATGTTTGCATGTTTGTGACTTGTGTTATGATGTATTTTAATCAGCATGCTTCTATATATTTGCAAATTACCTTACATCTTACAAACCCGAACTAAAAAAGCAGAAGAATGAAGGCAAGACAATAAAAAAAACATTACTTTCACATTTGGATCACTGATTTTAGTGCATTCTTCCTCTTCTTTCTTCCTGCCTTCTCATGCTTTTCTCCTCCATTTTATCTCATTTCTCCAGCTGTTTTTTGCTCATGCTTCTTGCCTTTTTTTCCACCCCCATTCTTTCAGGTTCATTTACCAAAACCTTCCACATATACTACTTCATTTTATTTAGGTTTCAGAAAATTTTGAAAAACTTCAGTTTCTAAATTTGTCAAAATGTAGCAACTAGTAAAAGTCTTAAATACAAAGATTCCAGCTAATTTGTTATCGTATGTAATTCCTTTTTTCTTTGCAGGACTTTTGAATGGACAGCTACTGTTTTGTAGATTTTAAAATGTGTTTGGATTCTCTTTCAAGGTTTTAATTTTAATCCAAAAAGTATTTTTTAACACTTAAATTTGTTACTGAGCTAAAAACAACAAAAATAATCAGGTTTCATTTCACAACTCAGAGAAGTGATAAAGATCACTTTATTTTTGAAAGTAATCTTTGCTTAAATTTAAGAAAAGCTTAGAGCACATGTGAAATCTGGTTCTAAAAAAATATGAATATAATTTCTTTCCCTGTGCTGTTGAACAGCTTGTCTTCATCTCTTCTATGCGGCCTCTGTTTCAGAGCGGAGGTCGGAACCATCTTTGCTCTCTCCTGGCTCATCACGTGGTTCGGCCACGTCCTGTCAGAGTTCAGACACACGCTGAGGCTGTACGACTTCTTCCTGGCCTCCCATCCACTGATGCCCATCTACCTTGCTGCTACGGTAAGACTGCTTTCGCATGCAATCTCCTCTGCAAGGACAGTGTGGCACTTTTATTTTAAATGACAGAAAAATCACATGTAAGGGACTATTTTCACGACACAGATATTTAGACTTTTCCAAATTTGTTGCTCAATACAGACTTTGTACACTCTGCTAAAAGCAGGAATGTTGGTGTGTTAGATAATTTACTCTAAGGTTAGTTTGTTTTTTAAAATACCTTTTTCAACTTTTCAGAGTAGAAACAGTTGCTGTTGAGAATGTTTCAGTATCTACTTATCTTTGTTTCTGAGCTAAATAGAGGAAGAACTCTGAAGTATGTGAGACCATAAAGTAGAAATGTATTTATTTGTCCTCTAAAGAGTTCAAATCACAACGGGAGGCTTGAATTGAAAAAAGTCTGAAATGGGGAAAAGTTGCTCCAATATGATCCAAGTGGGCATAAATACTGGAAGTATTTTGTAACAATAATGTATCAGGTGGTAAACTTTAATTCCTAGAAGGTCAGGCATTCATTAACACAAACATAACTATCCTTATGCAGAAGTAAATAGAATATGGGAATGCATCGTAAACAAGACACATACTTTATTTATGTGAAATTGAGCTTTGTTTCCCATATTTAGACCCATATGTGGTACACAAATATACATTGCAATCTAAAACAAATTGTGTGACAGCAGATTTACTTTCTATCTGCATATATATTGTCAAATATTCTAGTACGAAGGAGTTATTTTCCAGAAAAGATTTCTCCAGAGCATTTCTTAGTTAAACCTGTAACTCTGCTTTCCTGTTTATCACTGTTGTTCTCTTTAGTATTTCTAGCTGGTGAGCCTTATTTTCAACCCATCATATATGGTCCATAATAATTAAGAGAATAAGATGTATAAACTTACTCCTTCTTCGCTCTAAGCTACTTTTTTAACAGTTAGCTTGCTACTTAGTGAAAAGCGGTTCATATTTGCTCCCACATGGAACAACTTAAATGTGGTCGTTGTTACGCACCCTGAGAAAAATGTTCACAAGCAGAAATGAACCCACCAACACGGAATTTAAATTGTTAAAGTAAAATATTTTTAAGAAAAAATAATTGCACAGAATGCAAAAAGGGGGCAGTTTAAGAAAAAAAATGCAACATAAGTATTTTTGAAGAGGATGAACTATGCCTGCGCTCTTATGGTGCAAAAAAGACCAAAACTTGTGGATTTACGGTAAAACTAATAAAATTTAGATTCTTCTAAACATTCGTCTTGCTTTCAATTTCTTTTCTTCAGATTGTGTTGCACAGAGAGAAGGAGGTGAAGCAAACCGAGTGCGACATGGCGATGGTGCACCACCTGCTCTCCCACATCCCCCAGGACCTCCCGTATGAACTCCTGATCGGCCAGGCGCAGGACCTGTTCCAACAGTTCCCTCCATCGCTGCTGGCCAAGCGGGCCGCACTGCAGTCTCGTAAGAGGTGAGGCGACCATGAGTGAAATTAGAGCTGTTAATGTGATGACACTGCTCAGAGCACATATCTTTAACCCTGGTGGTTAAGCTATTTATTAGAAGAAACAATAACGGTCAGATCCATGTTTACGGTTTAATAGCTGCTTAATTAAACTGGAACATACAGAAGTAAAGTCTCCTAGAAATTACTCTGTATGGAGTTTCTGTTTTGTTTTCTATTCGTTTCTTTAACTTTCAATTATTTGTGATCCAGTCAGGTTTTATGCTGATGAACTTCTTTAACTTTGCTTTAATTGTTCTCTGTCCCTGCAAGGCGTGAGGTTTGCTTCGTGAGCAAAATAAAACAAAACCTACTTTTCCAATCAAAGTGTCTCAATTTGGCTTTTGCATATCATCCACTGCTCTAAACTTGGAACTGTATACATCCAGTTTTTTGTCCGGTTTATTTAAGGTTTTCTTTAAATCATCATTAAACACATGTTTCTGCCTAAATGTGAAAAATTGAGCGCACTTTGGAAAACAAGTTTTATTTTCTCTTGGTGTGTAAATTTATTACTTTCATACTGTGACTATTTGGAAGAAGAGTGTAAAATTTAGTTTACTTTTGTATATTTAATTGACCTGAGCAACTTTAATGGGAAAGCAGGGTTTTGTCTCTTGCTGTCTCACCACATTCCATTCTTCTTCTCACAGAAGAAGTGAATCTTCTTCTGTGGATTCTGTGAATCCACTTCACTTCTGTGAAGTGGATCTTCTTTTAGATCCTTGTTATTTTAGATAACAAGGATCTAAAATCCTTGTTATCAAAACAAAGCAAAGTCCTGCTCTGTCTCAAATAAAAAATTAAAAAACACAGCCAGGTATGGAATATTACTCAGTGAATCTGTGAAGAAGTGAATCTTCTTCTGTGCAGACAGAGTGTCTGCGTAGTGTCACATAATATAACATAATGTTATTATTCTGGGAAAAGCACTCATCTCCAAATTACCTTGCAGTCGTCAAATGAGTATATAAACGTGTGTGTGAATGTAGCTCTAGTTTAAAGCTCTCTGAACTGTCTAACTATAAATGTGCTATCTAAACTGAGTTCATTAACCGTTAAACAAAACATGCAGGCTTAAAAAAAATTAAATTTGCATTTTTCTGAGCTAAATTGAGATAATACCAAGTTTATTATGGGAATGGTAATACATGAGTGAAATTATGTTATATCGATCTTAGTCAGTTATGGCTCTAATTTACACTTTTCAGTATCGTAAACAAAACCTCAAGAGGACTGCTGTTTTATCTCTAAATATGAGTTTGATCTTAAATATTATCTTGTATAATTTCCACAACATATAATAGAAAAAAAACAGGCCACAAACTGAGGAAATTCTGAGATTTCACCTTTTAATAAATGTATAAAAAATGCTTTCTTTGGATTGCATGCTCTGATAAATGTGCTTTTTTTTTTTTGACATTCTCTTCATGCTTGTTGTGACATTAGACTTAAACAGGTGAAGTATGAGCCTGTCAATCTGAAGGAATTATAAAATGTTTCAACCAAAATGTTTCTCCTGTTTAAAATTGTATTTATGTATTTCGGTTTATGTGTAAATATAAAACGTATTTTGGATAGCAGCAATATTTACTCTAGAAAGTGCGGTGCAGCTCTTTCAGTAACCAAACGGGGGCGCTCCTAACTCACATCCTGACTCCACCACGCAGATACGCCACAAATTCCTGGTGTTGGTCCACACAGCGCCTTTCTCTCTTTATTATTAAGGGGAAACCTTTTATGCGGGCGGGGCCACTCACTCCCTCGCTCTGCGCAGCTCTGAGCGCGTTTCTGCGTGTCAGCATCCTTCAGTGTCGCTTGAAGTCATTGTTTAGGGCGGGAAGTGACACGAGACCTTGACAGACACACTGAAAGATACAAATGCTCAAAACGTACATTAGCTTTCCACAGCCAAGAAGCACTGAGTTAGCAATTCTCCCTAACTCTCTCATCCTCTTTGGTTCGCTTGTCTTAATCTATCACTTTATCCATCAGTCCATCTTCTCATGTCACCAGACTTTAGTTTTCTTCCTTATTGATGGCTAACACTCCCTTCCCATTCATCTGTCTCTCTCTCTCTCTCTCTCGTTTTCTTGCATCAGCTTGTCCATAAGCAGCTTCCAGGCATTTCATCTCTCCACCCTCCACCAGAGGCCAGACTCTGTTCTCCAGCGCCTCACCAGGGCCCAGGGCTGCACCACCTCCAGACATGGTAAAAATAGTTACTGTAATCTTATTACTATTCTTCACAAAGAGAGCACTCACATATTTTTTTTTATTTTTTTGGTGCACACAGGGTAAAGATGTATTGTTGCTGCACAGGCTTTGAAGGTTGGGAAAAATGAATATTATCTGTGAAATCCTCCCCGAAAATCCTTCCAGAGCTCCCATCTTTGGGGGTTTTCCCACCTCAGTGATATAATTCTTCAAAACAAGGCAGCAGTAAACACTTTCCCCTCTGGCACAATCAATAACATGTAAACAAATGTTGTAGCACCCCCATCAGACCAATCAAGTGCAGATTTAAATATGCTAGAACAGAACAAAGAGATGCATCACTCCCTTGTGTTCTGTGAAGATCTGAACAGCGGCATCTGACACGTTGTCAGTGATTTACACGGACTCGGAAATATTATGTGGCTTCAGCTTCAGGCTGAATGCTTTAATCATAAACCTGAGGAATATAATTCCCTGCAGTTTCATCAAAATATAATCAGAAAGCAGAAAAACAGGGAAAACCAACTTGCAGATCTCACGATTGCACACAGTATGTTTGTACTTTTTAACCTTAAGCTTTAGGAAATGTTATTCAAACCCTCCCTGATAAAGTCAGACTCAGTTCAATCAAACAGATTAATATTTTAAAGTATGCGAGACTTAGCATCTTTTGTTAGATTTTTTTGATTGCACAGCATGTTAAAGAAAACAAACATCTGACACTAAGACAGAAAAAATACTTAATTTCTTAACGGACTTTTTGATTTGTGGTAAACTTGCAAAAGCATATTATCCTTGCTTATGCAAGGATAATATGTAATGTATAAATGAATATATATATATATATATATAAATTAATATGAGAAATGTTAACAAAACTAAAATGTGTAAAAAATGCAGATGCAAAGAAAATTGTACCAAAAGGCTAAAACAAACACAGACTTAATAAAACTCCATGGAGGTTATAAGGTCTTTGAGTTGCATTATTTAAAATTAATACTGATAATACTCAGTAATAAGTTTGAAATGTTCTTAAAAAACAAGAAAATAAACAACTCTGGACATAAATGTAATTCTGCATTATGTTCATATCGCAAAACTTTGTTTCATATAGAAAATTTGTCAGCATATAAACAATATTTAAAAAATAGAAAGGAAACAACTTAATTTACTTTTAGAATAAGAGATGGAAAAATCTAAAATTTGACTAGTAATATCTTTTTTAATTTTAATATTTTACTTCATTTTGCCCAAACTAGTGCAGCAGACTTAATAAATTCATAGATTTTAATGTGAAAATTATTCTTTTTTTGTTTTTTACATTAATAGCTCTTATATAACACATCCAAGTGTTCCTGCTGGTGAACATAGTGACACTTAAACTTGATATTATACAACTCAATTCAATACAAAAGTACTTTTTTAATTACAAAAGGAAATTAAATAATATTTTTTAATTAATACATATAGAGAACCAACTTTCTTCTGAGCAATCAGCCAGTCAATGATATTTAAGAACATTATTACTGCAGATTTATGTGCATATTTTGTTTTTAGGCTTTGGGTGAGCAGAGGACATGAAGCTTTATTTTTTATTATGAATAATTACTAATACATTCCTCTCCTGTTCTTTTTCCTCCTGCTGTTTTCACCCTCAAGATCTTCTTTTATGGTTGTCGGTCCAGTCATATAATTAAAATAAACGATTATTTTCCACCTTTATTGCAACTCTGGATAAAAATGGGTCTTTTACTTCAGTAAAACAGTCTTTTTTTTTATTTATGCGGTACCATAATCTCACCCTGCAGAACATAAAAATACAATCTCTGTCATTTAGGAGTAAGAACTTAATAACAGTTTTTTTTGGCTATCTGTAGCCCTTTAATGATTTTTGTTTTGCCCCTGATTTATTTGTATATTTAACAGAATCGTGGATCACATAGACATAAAAAAAAAAGAACAAAGTCACATGATACATAACAACAGAAAAAACTCTTCAAAATAAAATGAATGTTTCAGTGTGAGATTATGATACTCTCATAAAAGATTAATTAATTTCAGGGATTTTAACTCATGGCCACCAATAAATGTGGCCTGGACTGTTACTTTGGTTTGGCCTTGAACATTGTGACCCCTCTTGACCCCTGCTTGTTTCATCATCTGACCCCGCCCTCCTTGTTCTGTGCTCCTGACCTTTTGACACCCAGGCCTGGAGGCTTCCCCGCCTGCAGCCCGAGGCCAGCTGTGGAGTCAGGGGAACAGGATGATGAAGATGGCAGTGTGGGGGCTGTCCGCGACGCTAGGGGCCGCCGTGTTCGCCGTGGCTCAGACCGCCATGGACTGGGGACCCGACTTGATACTTCAGCTGTTCTGATGAGGCCGATGGGAGCAGGACAGGATCCCTTAATCAAACCCAAAAGCTTTTGTAAGACCTCAAAAAGACTGATGGCGATTAAATCTGCTGCAGAAGGAGGTATTTTGGTGCCAAAAAGGTTATTTTCACTTTTCTGTGAAGAATCCCAAACATTTTGGTCAATTTAGATCCATTTTGTCAGAGATGAGACATGAAACAAGACAATAGACTGAAAGAAATGGCATTAAGTAGGCAAAAGTGGGCATAAAAACATGCAAACTAATCACATAGTTCTGCAAAAGGTTTTGAAAATGCATGCAAGACCCTGACATCCTGCTGATAAAGGCTGCTTCTTTATGCCGCGCTTTCATCTGTTGCTTTGAAGCTGATTATTTCATTGATGAACTCAGCGTGTCACATCTGCTTCAGTGAAGACTCTCGTTTCGCTTGTTGGATCCTCAGCTTTATATATCAAAAAGCCAAAAGTGCCCAAAGCCAGCACCACGACACACAAACACAAATTATTAAAGAGCGGTGTTTTCTGCTGAAAGCCTCTAGTTATGAGTGAAGGAGGAGGGTTAGTGCTGGATTTTTTTCTTTTTTTCTTTTTTTTTTTTTTGCCTGTGAGCCTTGTAATAATTGCTCTTCTGCAGGTGTCAGCGAGTAACATTTACACTGGAGCTCAACACACAAAAACAAGCTGTTACACCTCCTACCCTCAAAAACATGATCATTAGACGCGGTTGGCACAGATTTCCAGCACTCGTGCTGCTTCACGTGCATTGTGGTATTTTTTTTTTTAATATATTTTAGGAAATTTCCAATATTTTGGTGCTGTTTTTTCCCCCTCCCACAGACCAACTGCTGCAGAATGAGTAAGGGGAAGACACCACTAGTTTTTTGTGCTCTTAAAATATTTAGCAGGTTTGGGCCTCACTCCAGCCTGAGCGGCCGGCAACAGTGCATGAATTCCCCCAACGTGCTTTATTTTATAGATTTTAAAGATTAATTATTTTATGCAAGGGGGAAAAAATTCCTAGATTGCATCATTACTGTTTTATATTTGTTATTATCAAATGCAGAAAGTGAAATTTCCACTTGAGCTCCGACCAGCTGACAGGGGCTTTGTGGTGATTTCCAGCACTCGCTTTTTCTGTAACTTTTCTTCTGAAATATTTATCGTTTTTTTACTTGTAGCTAAGTTGCTTCTGCTGCTGCTGTAAATGTAACACTCACCCCTCTCCACATGCTCTCTCATCTATAAATGTGTCACATGTTCGCATGGCTCATTGGGCGGTCCGCCCTGTCGATTTCTGTTGCTTTGCAGCTTATTAAATCACCCATGCACCGTCCGAATTAAAGGAGGACACCAACAGCCAGTTTCCACCCTCAGAAATTCAACCTTGACACTCAAAATCCCAGCTTTTATCGCTGGAAATAGTTGGTAAATCAATAAATTGCTTTTGCAGCATCTCTGCTGAGCCAAAAGCTAGTTAGGACTCTTGTTTATCAGACAGTAATTGAACTTTGTGTCCGAGAGAACAGAGGAAATGCCAGCTTTATTAATTAACAGGCCAGTTTGTTCTTTTCTTCTGAGGCAACATTTCTTAGTTGAACTTTTTAGTTCACTCAGTGCCTCATTGTTGGCTGTAAGGAATCTAAAATATTTTTATATATGTTTATATATTTTAAAGACAATATTCCAATAAATTACCTCTTGTGGATGTATATTAGTCATGTTAAATTAAATGAAAAGTTTTGCACGTATAGATTTTATTTTTGGCATGTCTCTGATATGAAGGCTGGTACTGACTTGTGAAGGCTTTCACGATTTTTCAGGTTTGAAAATGTTACTTAAAATAAATATGTTTGTGTGAAATTGGGTAACTTTCTTGTGCGAGTCTTAATTTGGCATCTTGCATGGAACGAGATGGTTGCAACCGAATAAACACTTTTATTTACTGTAGAAGACTTGGGCAACGTAGGGAGATATTTGTGTGGGGGCCATTAAATCCGAAGGCTAAAACTTGGTTCTTAGGGGAGGCAGAGCATATTTTAGGGTATTTTAAATTGTGAGAGCAGCAGACTGAAAATGCACACTGCTGTTTGTAAAAGTAATTCTTACAATATTCTAAAATAACAATCTAACCCACCTCACCTGATGCCTTTGACGATCTGATGCAGTTGTACCATGTTGACGATGAACAGCATGTAGCTTGAAGAGCAGAGCTGTGATGCTGCCAGAGCCTAATGAGGATTTAATTCCTGCCTCTGGCTGTTGGCATACTACAAAAACCATCTCCTCACCTATTTGTTTATTTCTTTCTTTTACAAAATCAACTCTAACAACACTTACATTAGCACCTGCCTTCCTCGCTGTCTGTCAGGTTCAGATTGAGGGAAAGCAGTTGGAAAAGGACGATGATGAATGTCTGTTTTAAGGCTTTCCTCTGAACACCACTGCGTCTATAAACAGAAATTATGATAGTGCTAATTTGTAGCTTTTAAATTGAAATTGCAGTTTTCTTTCTATCCATTTCTTTCAGATTCATTTTTTTTATCTCCCATAATTCCACAGTCCTCCAAGCCCCTGTAAAGGCTCAATGCATACTACCTAAAAGTGTGTGTGTGTGTTTTTAAGCTTATATTTTGTGATGATCATTAAATAAATGAAGCATTCTCCGCATTAAGGAGGCATTGTAGTAACATAAAATCAAATACAGTTTTAATAACATGTTGTAAACTGACAGTGGAGCCATAAAGAGCTGTAGTCGAGCTTTTAGTGAAATTCCTGCAGCTCTTTTGCTCTCGGAGGCCTGATATATATTTAAAGACGCATGAAACATTTAATTTAATTGTTGCACTAAAATGGTGCATCAAATGATTTGTGGGTATTTAAGTCTATGATCTTATGCTGCTTACAAAAAAATCTAATCTAATTGGATCTTTGAACAAGAGGCATCAAATTTCTTCCATTATACATCTGATCATGAAGATGGAAAGAGTGGAGAAGTAAAGTGACGGGCTCAGTGCGAACACATCTCTGTGGCCCTTTGTGATCGCCAGAATATAAAAACAGCCAACTTACAACTGCTGTGTTTGACATATCGGACCTAAAATTTAAAGCGTTTATTTTCTGCTGTGAAAATGATCATAAAGGTCAGAATCAGAGCTAACCAAACGTCACCAGAAATGTTTAGCTCATCTTTTCCTCAGGAATATAACAGAAGAATATGAATTGTTTTTAGAAATTTACATTCGAATTTGGTAATGCACACATTTGTGGTTAAAAATCCAAAATATTGACATTGACCAGATGTATAATATTCCAAACTGCGCTTATTAGAGAAATAATTATGCCAGTCGTTTGTGTGCTCTTTATGTCGGTGTTTCCCAGTCGAGTCTAAATCGACTCCTTCACCTTGTCCAAAATTCAACCGCCCGTCTTTTAACCTCCACACTTTTTCCCCGTGTTTTATTCCTGACACGGCCTTCCTGTTCGTTTAAGAATTGATTTTAAACTTTTATTGTTTGTATTTAAGGCTCTTAACAGCCTTGCACCTTCTTATTTATTTGAACTTTTAAGAGTTTTTGTGAGCGGCACACACACCAGAGGTCATGCGGTCAGCTTTTATTGGATGTTCCAGGAACTACGCTTAAATGCTGTTTTTTTTTTTATGCAGTGGCTGCTTCCATGCCTCCTTTTGATCTTCATACCATCACCAAACCAGTTTGCATTTTTAAAGCAAATTGAAGGCAAATTTGTTCAGAAAGGTTTTTAATCTTTTTTTGCATTTTGTTTTGTGGTATAATTTTATAGTTGCGTTCTTTGCTCTTCTTTTTTGGATGTCTTAAAACGCTCTACAGTGAAATGATCTACCATCTGAAAATAAAGTATGACAAAAATGCAAACCTACCAAGTCATGAACTAACAAGTTATGGAAAACGAAGTATCCAAGGAGCCAGTGGTAACTCTGGAGGAGCTGCAGAGATGAGAGAATCTGTCAGCATGAAAAAGCCTGGAGATTGGCTTTAGGCAAACATTTAGATCAAGCATGTTTCTGCTTTTCTATAATGGCCAAGTTGTAACTCAAATTAAGAATCTGCAGCTAGACTTTTGTTTAAAGCTGCTCTTCATCCGATTAGGTTTTAGATGTGCAAACTGATGGCGATGTAATACTAAAAGTTTGTGATTATTTTATATTAGTTCTGCTGTAGCATTATTGCAGTTCATGTTTTATTTTTTTTACATCTCTGCACAAAGCACTTTGCTTTCAGGTTGTGGCACCACAAAGTGAGATACTCCCTCCAGGACCCCCACCGCTTCAGCTAATGACCACAGCAGCTGCTTTTCAGAACCAAAATCAAAACTGGAGTAAATTTTTGAGCCCTTCAGCAGGTTGTAGAGCTCTTAATCACACTGACTCTGGATCAGATATGACTGATCTGATCCTTGTTTTTGTGGTAAGCCTTTGTAGTGAAGGAGCCTCAGTAAAAGTCACCTCCAGCTCAACCTGAAGCCACTCAGTGCAATTAGTGAGCTTTCTTTCTTATTCTCTTTACTGATACCGAGAAAGAGAAAAGTTTCACAGCTCGTTAATAATAATAATAACGTGTATGTTTTCAGTTTAGATTTAAGGATTTCATTATTCCATATTGTATAGTTTTCTGCCTAATATAAAAATGCAGATTCTTTGTTTAATTATGAGCATAAGAATTAAAATCTGACTTTTTTTGCCTATTTTCTTCTTTTCCACTTTCTCTTGTACAATTGTCTTTTTGTTTCAGAAAAGATTTAGTCGAAATCAGGTCAGAAACGTGTTTTCACAGATGGAGCAGGGACGATGGTGTACGTCTGTCCATCCGACCCCCCATGGAGACAATCGGGGTAAAGCACAGGCAGGTAGGAGGTTAGGAACGGAGAGATAAGAGCGAGCTGAGAAAGAGACATCTGGTGGAAATGTTTAATATAAAGAAGCTCAGTTCTTCAAGGACTTCTAATGAGCTAAAGTGGAGATGAGTGGGGAGGAAAGCAGATGTGGACATTTCAACTTAATCTCAGAACTGTAAGGACGTACAATACCGATGCCAAACGGGGATTCCTGAACGTCCATGTTGGGATGAGTCAAAAGATTGATGCACTGATGAATGTATTTGATTCAGGCCTTTTGAGAGCCTGTGTGTCAGAGGTCGAAAACATTCAGCTGAAGAAGAAACTCAGAGGAAGTCGGTAATGTGGCGACTGTCCTGATCCGTGTTCTGGTGTTTTTACACAGGAACTGTTGCATATTTTTGTGTGTTAATCTGGTCAGAAATAACTTCTCCAGGAAAATGTCTGACAGTTTTTTGCCTGTTGGCAACTTTCTCTACTCAGTTATTTTTACTGAGCCACAACAAAATAAGTTTATTTTTGTTTCATAAACAAAACAGATTTGGTTTAATGGGGTTTTTTCCTGCATTTTCATCTGGAGCTTAAATGCTCAAGACCTGTTAAGGAAAACTAAATCAGTTAAATATATTAATGCTAAACTTTCTTTTGATACATCTAAATCACAACTTTTCCAGAAGTCAGTAGATGCATCATTTGTAGATGCAAATGAATGTAACCTAACCTTACAGTTTCTCAAAGTAATAAAAAATAAAAACATTTTGGAGTTGTTTTGCACTTCCTGATTTGCAAAACAAATCGACCAGTTATTACAACCGGTCGCTTGTAGTAACCACAAATGTAATACAAAGTATAAGCATAATTCATGTCTTTAAAAAAACAACAGTTAAATCTAATGATACAACTGGCTTTAAATACAATTCACACCACTTATGTTCCTTATTGTGTTTTGCCTTTGTGTTAATGAGAACACTTACTAGAAAAATGCAGTCAAAACTAATAAAATTAACATAATTTTAAACATAAATATCAAATTTTGTCAATATTCTGAGATAGAAGCATCAAAGTAACACACTGGGAATATGAAACTGATACGATAAGTTCTAAAAAATAAAAAAAAATAAAGTCAAATGTGCAATAAATGTGATTTACTGCCGTTTCAACCCTCTTACACGGAACAAAGTATCATATTTCTGTGCATCTCTGATAACCCGCGGGCCTCATTAGGCCAAACCGGGCCCGATCCATACAGCTCTATTAATACATCTCGCTCATTAATCAGTGTGTACGTTTGGTGTGTGTGTGTCCTTTTGCCTGGTCGGACACTCGAGATTGACCTCCTGAGCTCGTCACCCGTGACCTCTCGTTCTCTTGGCTCCTCGTTTCCCATTGGTCCCAAACTCTGCTGACCTCACCTCTGTTTCCGTGGACACCGGAGTAATTAGGAAGTACTTAGAAGATTCTTCGTAGTGCTTCCCTTGATTAGATGCAGGGTAAAAGGGTGAACTTGCAGTCACCTGTCAGGAGAGCCTGTTAACTTTAAATGCTGAAATGCATTCCAAAAATAGAAAACTATAATTTATAGTTGCCAATAAAACAGCTGGCCAGGAACTCTAAAAGGTAGAAACACTCAGGGGTTTAAACTTAGACTCATTTCAAAGGTAATTCATTCAGGAGTCAAATTTGGCATCACTATTCTACATAAGAAATACATCCTAAGCATACATCAGTGGCAAAGTGCTGCTATCTTAGTTTTTAATGCAGGCCGCAGGCAGCAAATGATTCATTACTAAAAGACACTTTATCATGGTGGATATTAATTACTAATGATAAGCCAATGCCCACAGGAACGCAGTAACATCTAAATACACTATAAAAACAAAATGCTCGAGTAGTTGCCACATAGCAAACAACAATAAACAGATCATAAACAATCAAATGACAAATTGTCCCCAGGCAAGCTGTGTGCAGATAGACTCCAACCACAGAAGATGCAGCTTCCTGAAACTGGAATATTAGTTTGAGGGGGTGAATACGCCTGAAATCTGGTTGTTGCAGTTGTTTTTTCACAATATAATGTGCAACATTAATGTTGCATTGATGATGGAAAAACATAGGGAATTATTTACTGCGGGCTTATTCGTTTCCATTACAAAAACCTGTTGTGCGGGTATTCGCTTTTCAGATCAATATTATCAATGTTTTCATTGGGTGGCTTGATATGTAAATTGTATTTTAAAGTCACTCACAATTTTATTCATGTCATCCTTAACAAACAAGTGTGACATCGCTGCAAATGAAGAACCAATTAATTAAATGGAGCAGATAAAATAAGTAGATAAATGAATATGAAGAAGACATGAATAAAATAATTAATTCAAGAAATAAGAATCGCAGGGCAACTTTGTTTTTTCTTCATGTTTTATAATATTCTTTAAATGGCTTGTCCCACCAAAACCAAGAAACTTTGCTTTCTTGGTTTTGTTTCGCTGGCTATAGCTATAGAACCTCTTTGTGTAACTTATGCTTATTTGTGAACATACAACTCCAGAAAAAATGGACTGAACCCCATTGAAAACCTCCTGGTTAATCCACCAAATATTGATCTCTGAACTCTTACTGAGTTAAAACATTAATGTTGTTGTTTCTAAATTAATATAAATTTGTTTTCTTTGCATTATTTGAGGTCTGAAAGCTCTGCATCTTTTTGTTATTTTGACCATTTCTCATTTTCTGCGAATAAATACTAAAGTTTTGCTTGGAATTTCAGAGACATGATGTAACTAGTTCATAGAATAAAAGAACAATGCTCATTTTACTAAAACATCTATCTATAAAGATTAAAATCAGAGAAACTGGTTATTTTTGCAGTGGTCTCTTAATTTTTTTTTCCAGAGCTGCATTAAAATATCAGCTTGAACTGATTCCCCAAAAAGACCTCATTCCTCAGGATGTACCTTGTGTTGTTTGGCGCTCTAACTTTGTCAGTGGATCTTTTCTCCCCCTGTAAGTTTAACTGTATAACCTAAAACTCTCGGATGCTCATAATGAGATTTATTGGTTTCTATTTGCAGCGGTGAAACAAAGGTGAAGGAGCATGAATGCAGAACTCCTGAGATTTAGAGCTTCAGTGGCTTTATTGATATTAAAGAATGCTTTCTGGCATCTCTACAGTGTCAGCGCTCCTAGAAGAAAGAGAGTGTAGTTTTATAAAAAATAACTCAAAGGAGTTTATTTTCAGAACTTAATCTCATCCATTGTTTATAGACATATGAAAATTGTATTGCCTGGTGAGTTTGTTGTAGCTGTAGAATAAGTTCTGTGACGTGTCTGATTTTATATCTTAAAAATAAGAAGTTACACACTCACTATCAGCTTTAATATAATAGTAATTTGTTTTGGGGTTTTTTAGTGATTCAGCTGAACTAGTTATTTTTGGCGGCTTTGTAATTGAAACATGCAGCTCTAAAATCTTGCTTGATGTTTGGCCTGATTGTCTTAGTTTCACTCCTGAGTCTTTGTCGTCGTTTTCTCAGTCGTTTGTCTCCAACGAGACATTTTTAAATCTCGTTGGACTTAAAAATGTTTCCAGAAAGTTATTTGGCTTCTCCAAAGTGGCAGCTGCAAATTTTGGTCAAACTTAAAAACACAAAGGTCACATATCCAACCAGAAGCTTCTAAGTAGCTAGAAAAATTGTGTTTTAGATGTAAAAGTGGCAAAAGTACACTTGATCGAATATTAATGGAGTTACACGTGTTAACTTGCCAAAAAAGTATTAATTTGGCTTTGTGTGAATAGAAGAAAACACATAATAAACCTGGTTATTGTTTTTGAAAATACTTGCAATTGTGTTAGCTAAAAGTAAAAAAATGAATGACTTTCGTGTCCCAGATGAATACATCTAGATTTGTGACCAAATCTTTATATGCAGAATACAGTTATTTTCTTTACTGTAATTAAATTGTAGTTGAAAGTTGGAATCAGCGGCAGCTCTTGCATGATTTGCACCCTAGATAAACTCACCTACAAACAACCAAAATACCAGAAATCATATTTTTATTTAGGGTTAAAAAACATCCACATAAATCATGTAAGCAAGCCTCCCTGTTCTTAGCAGCCCGTTGGTGCCAGAGACTACCACTGAGAACTAAATCATATTTTGTATCTTATTCTCATACAACCCTTTTCAACCACCCGTATGTCCCCTGTCAAAAATGTCTAGAATATGTACAGAATAAAAAATAAAAATAATACTCCATAAAAATATCACTCTAACTAAACAATGTATAAAACTTTGCGTGATTCGTTAAAGGTTAATGACAGATCGTACAGTGAAAATACAAGCGATCTTCACTAACGCATCAGTGTGAAGGGCACAGCACGTCCTTAGGGTTCAAAATAATTACTGTGCAAAAGTTGTTTTCCAGCTGGTTTGATGGGATTTAATGGCAGCCAAGTAATTTCACAGTTTCACACTAGGTTAAAAGTTTCTCCCCTTCCCTCTGCTGACTAATTTAAGATGTGTCATAACCAAGTTGTGATGCCTTGTAAATCTTTTAAACTTGCTCTCAGAGGACTGTGCCGACTCAGTCCCCATCCATTATATCAAGGACACATAATCTAATTTACACACGCAGTGCAGAGAAGAGGCTAACAACAGACAGCAAATGCATTTAATGCTTCAGTCGGATCCGTCTAAGTCGAGTGCGTGTGATGTGAAAAAAAAAAAGTTTTATGTCAACGAAAGGATCAATCTGTCTTAATGTTCAGGGATCCATCTTGTGTCCTCCGTTTGAAAATGTTTAGAGCTGGGAAATGTCAACACTTGTTCACTCTGTGCTGTTGCGGGTTTACCAAGCACGGAGAGTGAGTGTGTGTTAGCATATGTGTGTGTGTATGAGAGAAATAAATTTGTTGGTAAATGTCAAGAAGCTGGCGCTCTAAATGTTGGGCTGAGAAATGATCCACAGAGCACTGACGGGATCTGTTTGCTATTACATTTTAATATATCTGTTATGCTGATGTGTGTGTGTGTTGGTTTGTGTGAGTGAGGAAAAGCAAGGTCGGTCCAATTACATAGGAGAGGTATTTCTCAAAGTTTTTCAGGCTGAGGACCACTTAACACATTTAACAAACTGTCACCAGCCACCTAACCTGAAACTGCCCCTGCGATAGAACATCTTAATATATGATGCAACCTGAAATGAAAATATTAGTCTCTTAACTCATGTATTGTTGTTTTCTTTCATCCTAATGAGAAGAGTGGTGCTGTTTGGTAACAACAAAGCCATGAACATGAAGACCTATCTACTTGAGCATTTTGAGTTATTTACAGATTTTGAAAGTGTGGAGTCTAAGCTTTCCAATGATGTAAAATCCATGTAATTCCTTTCTAACAATTGTTGTGTGCATTAATAATATTTAGGGCTATTTGTGATTTAGAAACACAATTAAAGAAAAATAGACTTGAGTTAACAGGAAAGGGGGGGAAAATTCCCTTTCTGCACCATTAAATATAAAAAAATAAATTTCTATCAATTGCATCTATTTAATTTAATTTAATACTTTTTCTGGAGTTGCTTTCTTTCCACTGGTGTCTGCTGCTTTTCTTTCAAGTCACTCGGTTTTAAGCCAGTTTTTCCCAACATAATTTTTAAACACCATTTTTTGGTAAGCTAACTGCAGCGTCGTACGTCGAGCTGACGTCACGTCAAATAAACGGCCGTTTACACGCAGTACCCCGCGGACCACCAGGGGCGCCCGCGGACCAAAGTTTTAGAAAGACTGCATTAGAGCCGTCGTCGAAGAAATCGGTTGAGAATCACTAATAACTTGACCCAACTTTGAGATGACGACGCACAGCAGTGGAGGGTTAACGTGATTGGTTGTTCACTGAAATCTAATAGACTCCCATAATTAGCTGAAAGCCATCTTCGTTTACCTCCTATCTGTGTATATTTTTCTGTTCAGACCAACTCAGGATGACCTGCTGTGTAGTTAAAAATAATACGCCGGTGTAATGGTGTGGAAAACAAGACACGTTCCTGAGTAACTCGGTGCATTTATTTAAAGTAGCACATCTACGCTCTTCCTACCGTTTTTCATTTGTTCTTGTCAGCGGCTCCACCTAATGGCGTGGAGTAGTATTACACAACAGCCAGTATTGAGCCATAAGTCATTTACATTTTACTTCCAAGGACTCAGACTTGGTTGTTATTTTTTTTATACTGAAACTGGTTTTCTAAAGGTCTTTCAAAGTTCTTTTTTCAAACCTTGGGCTTCTTTTCTACTCATTTTTGAACCTTTACAAAAGTACTGATCGATAAATATAGGGCAATCCCAGAAAAAAAAAGCAGAAGGCTTGGGATTTAGAGGTGAATTTCAACCAGAAGATTTTCCCTCTGGAGCCGCTTTTCCTTGAACTTGAATTTACTTTGGATGTTTGGCCATTGATAGTGTGTGAATCAATGCTTCTTCAGACTCTGTGTGTGGGAGAAAGAAACTCCCTAACACATACTGAAAGTCCATGGAAATGTGTAACTAACACATTATATAAAGGGATTTTGCTAAGGCAGAATTTCAATCGTCTTTTGCTTCTGGTGCAACAGGAAAAGAAATAAGAGAGATGGCAGTTTTGAATAAAAACCAATTGTTCTTGTCATGAACTTGTGACCCCCCCTTTTTTGCAGCATTTACAATGTGATTATATTCACTGCGATTATATTATAATGAGCAGATAAACACATATGCAGGAGTGGTGAGGAAAGGAAAATCACATCAAATTGACTCTCTTTGTCTTCAGCTGTAAACAAAATTACCTTTATGCATTTAAAAAATGTGCTTTAAACTGAATTACTGTGTTAACATTTTTCTATTCTGAGTAACATTCAGTACAAAGTTGCATTGACACTTCAACTTTTCATGTCCGCTCTGTCAACAAGACAACAGGCAGAATAATTCATATATGTGGATCATTTTGCCTCTGTAAAATTAATTTCGTACCTTTGTGGTTTTGGTTTGTAAACAATGTTTTTGGGTTCAAAATGAGGCTTTCTATCATGGGACATTTTATTTATGACAGTTTATATGCAGCAGAAAGACATCTTGTAGACACTTTTGGCAAGTGATGATTTGAAGTATTTTTCTGTAATCTAATGTATGGAAATGTTTATTTTTACAATGATAATGTCTGATAGCAGGGGGTCACCAAGAGTTCCTAATCTGTCATATTTTAATAATCCAAAAAAAGAGAAAAGAGTTTTCTACTAATAACATGAAGGTATAAATTGTAAAGGGCAGAAATGTATTTGGTAATAAGAGATCAAAGCACCTGAAAAGTCATAAAATAGAAATAAAATCAATTTATTTCACAAGCAGCAGGACAGTAACCAAAATCAAAACTTGTTCTTCTCTTAGCAGAGAGATTACGATTACACCGACATGTCAGTGAGAGAGATCCAAAGCATTACAGCCATATCCATGACCGCAGATTAAGTTATAAATAAGTGTCTGAAGTGTGGGAATGTTTGATTGAACTGTCCAAACTTTTGAAAAGACATTACTTAAAATCCAATTTGCATCTGATGGCATAGCATAACTTCTCAAAGTTTAAATTGACTTTCAGCTTAAATTTGTATTTAAATGTTTCTATTTACGGCTGACAAAATATGTCTGTTGTTGTAGACATGCGTGTGATTCCCAGTCCCACATCTAACGGATGGATTTACAGTAGCTGAGAATTTATAAAGATTCGTTTTCCTCCTACATAGCTTATCTATTATGTGAGATTACATGCAAACAAAAACAAAAAACAAAAAAAAACTGGAATGTAGGGGAATAACTTAGAGTTAATAGTACAACATATCAGACATTTGAATATTAAAGGTGAATTTAAAACCTGCTCTCTGTTTGAACTTCAGAGGAGTCTTTTAATTTGATTCTTTATTAATTCAGCCTCAACACAGACGTATTATTTATTGATTTAGATCAATATATATATATTTTTTTAAATACATGATCAACTTTGTTCTTTGCAACTCATAGAAAATGCTTGAAATCTGATCAAGTTCTCTACAGTGCCCTGCAAAAGCATTTACATATTTTAAAACTTGACTTTAATTTTTTAGGGGTTTTACGGTAGACTAACATAAAGTATTGCGTAGTTGTGAAGTGGAAGGAAAAGTTTATATCTTCAATATTCTCAAAAACCTTTCAACAGTAAATGGACTGAAACAAGATCAGGTAATCTGGTCAGAGGAGTTTCGGATTCATAGGCACATCCACTAGAACGAAACAAGCGCACCCAGTGTAACACTTTAATTCTATTGGCTGAGAGGTTGCCAGGCGACTGTACGTTTTGTTACAAAGCACTAGCAGAAAATGATTGGCAAGCGAGCAGAGGATCTCCCCGGGAGATTTGATCCAAGAAGAGACAAGTTTTGAGCGTAAGGAGAAAGAGATGAGAAAGCACAGTGAATATTTAAAGTTTTGAGTACAATCATTACAAGTTTTGAGAAGAAAGACATGAAGTCCTGCGTTCAAACTGAAAATGTAAGCACAAGTATTAAAAGTTTTGAGAACAAATGACATGAAATCCTGTTTTCAGACTGAAAATGTGTGCTCTCGAATTATAGTATGTAGAAAAATAAATAGCTCATGTTAGACATTATGAACTTTTTTTTATTATTATAAAAGTGACAATGCATGTTATTTTTGCCCATGGTTAAAACATAATAGCGTTCTTGAGGAAACACCCCAAAAGGCACAGGAACAGTACATTATTGACGCTTTGCACGCAACGTTACGCTCTCCAGGACTCCACCCACTCCGCCCTGACGGACTTCTAAACAAACCCCTTTAAAGCTAGTCTAAAACAGACAACTGTAACCTAATATTGCTTCTATTAAATTGATTTCACTTTAAAAATTGTCACAAGGTGCTGCACAGACAAGGATGTAAACCAAACTTTTTATTTTATTGTATAACTTTCAATAAGGGAAGATGGCGACGGTGGATAGCAGCGAATGACTGTCGGTCCTCCAATCGTGTAACCGCGGATTTACAGCAAACAGAAGCTTTACATTCATATAGTTTATACATAAGTATGATTAGAAAGATATAAATTATCGCATTATGGAGAAGGTATGCGGCTCAGTAACCACGGATACAATGCTGCACTGTCATGTAGCCTAGCATTTATGGAAAAACTGGTTAGTCTTTTGTCTTCTGTATGTTTGTAATGCTGCTCTGGTGTAAGGGGAAACGCTGTTTATGACAGGGATATAAATCACGTGGTGTGAATTAAGGCAAAGTCGGTAATTTGATCAAAACGTGATGGGGGAAGAGGTGTGGGTCGGTTTCTAAGCTAGCTGTTCAAACTTTTGTTAATACCGTCGTCAATGAGCCCCAACCAGGTGTGTTACGTTCACAGACATATTAACTGGACTCGAACGAGTAGAAGCCATGAATAAACTGGCAAAAACAACTTTGGAAAACAATTTCAGTCACTCTGTTCAATACTGATGGTGCCTCTAATGATGTAAGTGAAGTAGGGTCCATATTCTGACCATTTTCTAATCCTTCGACAAAATCCCTGTGCCTTCTCTTCTACGTTAAACGTAGATGGTCTCAATCTAACTCATACCTCATCTTTGTCTCCTTCCTTCATTAGTCCTCTGTTACTCCCAACTTATCCCTTCATTACTCCCCAGTAAAACCGAGTAAATCACTTTACGCTGCCTGTTTTGAGTCTAATCAGGTAAACCAAATAGGTCTTTAGAAACCAAAGTGTTGCTTTTAAAAGAAGCAGACCAAATTATACGCTGCCTCCACTCCTCTTTGACTTCCACTGCCAACCGCCACACTTTTGACATTCATTCACCTGATAATATCTGCTCATATACGGAGGGCCCGCAATTCATTTGGTGTTAGTTTAGTCCGAGGAATCGGCAAACAGCGCTGAGAGATCAATTCACTTTGAGTGTAATGACTATTGATTCTGTAGGAGCACTGAGACAGAGCGGGAGCTGAATATGTTTAGATAAAATAATGCTTTGGTTTCTCACCCTGAAATGAGCTTTTTCTGCCGTTCATAGGTGCTTCAGAAGTATCCTGTTATGCAGTAATGATGCAGATGTGCAATATTTGTATAATTTTCCCAGAATGACAAGTCACAGAGAGACAATACTCAACAGGTGTCACAAACAGGAGTTTAGGATTCAGTTTCGATTTTAGACCTTTTAAGGTTGTTTTGATTTTGTGCACTGCAGTGGTAAGAAACGCTTGTCCTTGAGTGCAAAAGTAATGCACATTTCATTTGTGATTCTGCTCCAACAAACCTGGTTAAAAGGAATCCCTTTTAAAGCCATCTGAATCATCATGATTCTGATTTAAAACAGGGAAACATGTTAGAACATGTAAGACAGTTGCTCTTCAGGACCAAAGCCACTCTTTTATGTAACTGTTTTGAAATAAAACAGCACAATTTGTGTCTTCCTGAAAAAGCACTTTGAATTAACTTTTTCCTACTATGGGTAAGACACTGACAACATATAATTACTTCACAGAGCCTCATTTCAGAAAATCAGAACTATCCCATTTTCTTGGCATGCTTTGTTCCCCATAGTTTCAAGTACGCGTCATTTAAAAGCCACAGCCTTCCTTAAAATTGTTGTGGGCCTATTCCATCTGTAAAGCCTCAAAACTCAAATTCTCAACTGTTCTCTTGAACATGACAAAGAGTTTGAAAGGCTCCATTGGACCCCATTCTCACCTGGTCCCAATCAAATGAAGCACCGGTGAGATGCAGTGAAATCTGCAGCTGAAGGCCGATACGAACCAGAATCTCAGAAGGAAGTTTCCAACATGTTTTGATAATATGTAATGTAATCCTAAGGGGAAAAGTGCTCCATCATGACACCAGTAACATGTACAAAATGAATTGGACAGTGGATGTATCTGAGTTAAAAACAAGTTCTGATTTTAAGAGAAACATAACTTTCTGTTTCACCTGAATAAAAGACAGGAGAGTTTTCAAATCTTTAAAACATACCGAAGATTCAATAATAGGCTCATTAATACATAAATATAAGTCATATTTCTTATTGATATTGCAGTAATAGAATATACAGAAGACTTATTCTGGAACTCTGAGGGATGCCAAATTAACTCTTGTTGGGTTTCCCGCCTCACCTTATTAAAGCCATCCTATAATGTCCAGGACCTCCAGACGTCTAGAAACCTGGCTGGATCATGAGAAATTAAAAAAAAAACAAATGTATGAAGGCCATTTCTTGTAGCACACAGGAAGTTTCTCTGCCTGCAGTGTAGAAGTGAAGTTTTCTCCATTGCTATGCTCAGTTTGCTGTCCTGCACAATGATTTTAACCTGGTGCAGGTATTGTGAGGATACCTCTGTGAGTACAGAAAGAAGGAATTGTGACACAAAATCCAAAATCAGTTTTAATTTGAGCAAGTCTGAATCCTTTTTTTTACCAGTCAGGTGGCAAAACTTGCAAAGCTGCATAAACCCCACGACCCGCTGCTTGTTCTATTTCCTATTCATCATCACTAATGAGGGAAAATATCTTCTTCCTTCTGACAAACCACTGAATACAAGTAGCATAAACTGGACTTGGTGGCACTATTCCATATAGATTTGATCCAAAAGATGAGTAGGACCAAATGCTGGCAAGGTGTGTCGGAAAAGATGGCCGGGTAAAAATGGATATGAGGAATTTAGAGCTAAAATAATGGACCGGCAGCTTAAAATTTTCTAGGTGAAAAACAAAAACACACACACAAAAAAAACACCATCCAGAACAAACAAAACTAAACTTGAATATTGTAATTTGAAAGAAAATGCAACACTTGATGTTTGGTGTTGGTTTATCTCTACTATTGCTGGGATCAACATTGCCTTAAAGTATGTGTGATCTAAAATTGTCTAACAGAAGCAGTTGAAAAAGTGACCATGGGACGTCCCAGAAGTAACCAGAAGAAAGCACACTACAGGGGGCTTGAGTTGAAAGGTGAGTCGAGTCTTTTTCTGCTGCTCTGCTTCCTCTACTCTCGTTCTTCTGATGCATCATCACAGCCAAAGAGTCCCTGGTGTGTAAAATGGCTCAAAGACCTTTCTGCTCTGTGAACAACCTCCCTTTCCTCTGTCTCTTCTCTCTAATCGCATCCTTGTTTCTCGTTTCTCTTTGCTTCTAGTGGGTTTTTTTAAAATCTCCTCTTACATTTGGGTTTGACTGAAGGCAAAATCTGCAGATTCACCTGTTCTTAAAACTGAGTATGAATGTGTATATGTGGCTCTGAATGTGTGTGTGTGTGTGTGTGTGGCCCTGACAGACTTTGTTGGGTCATGAATCTTTTACCCTTACCAGTCAGCACAAATCCCCCTTCAGACGGACAAACAAGTACAAAAAACAGGGAAGAAAAACAGCCGCCGGGGATGTTTTTTCACTTTCTGTGATTCACTGTACGTTAACGTGTAAAAAAAGACAAACAGAGTGAAAGCGGTGAAGAGATAAAACATCGGGAAACAAGTGACAGGAGATAGAGGCATGACAGGGATGAGATGAGAAAGTGAAAAATTAAACAGGAAAATGCTGAGAGGGAAGAAAAACCTGCGGAGGGAGGAGAAGAACAGGAGGTATGAACGAGGGAGGGAAGAGGGAAAGCTGGACAGGAGAGGAAGGTGTGGGCTTATCTTCCTGGCCAGGCCTTGCTAAGGTCACTGCAGACTAACTCAGGATGGAGAATGTACAGAACTAGGAGGGGAAATCACCTTACAGTATGACTCAGAGGAGAGGATGATTTGCAGAATCAAAAAAATAAAAAATGGTTTTGGACAGGTTGGACATGTAAGAAGTAAATAATATAATTAAATAAACTGCAGGATGAATAAAAGATGATAATTTGAAGGTTGTGCATTCGTGAAGCGTTAATATTTGAAACATTTGCATTGTTCTTTCTTTGTTTAACTCATTTATAGTCATTATTCTTCTTGCTTTTGTTGCACCTGTTATAACCTGTGAAGGATTTCTGAAAGGGTTGGGTCATCAACTGTCAGTGATTGAGTTAGGGTTCAATCATTTACAGCCAATAAACGTCACTCAGAAGATGTGAGTCTCCATAAGAAATATTGTTACTTGTCATAAAATCAAACACATTGGAGATTAGATCTTAAATAAAAAAGACAAAATGGCTGGAAGCCGCTTTTGTATGTCAGAACAACACCAGCACCTACAGTTTGTGGTGGTTGGATTATTGGTAACTTTGGTTCAATTTCTTTATTCAATATTACAACGAAAATACAAAGTACAAAATAAAGACATATTTGAATAAGGAGGATTTTAGCAAATGACGACATAAGAAATTTCTTTGCTGCTACAGAAGAGTAATCTTAGACTAAAACATTCACTGCAAACACACAAAATCTTACCAAGTGGTTTTAGTTTCATTTCTAGTGCAAATATCTTAATACACTTGAAATAAGACAAACTGAAAAACTGAAGCAACTTTTCAGCAAGATATAGAAGCTTGTTTTAAATGAATAATTTCTTATTTCTTATTATTGATGAAAAAGTGGTAATTCCATTGGCAGATAAATTAATTTATAACATGGGGGAAAAAAGTCTTGTTATAAGTGAAATAATCTGGCAATAGAACAAGTACATTTTCATCAATAATGAGAAATTATTGATTTAAAACCAGCTCCACTATCTTGCTGTACAATTGCTTTTAAGTTAGTTGGTCCTAATTCAAGTGTAATAAGGTATTTGCGCTAGAAATTAGACCAAAAGTAGCTGGTAAGATTTTGTGTTTTTGAAGTGTTTGCTGCAGATTGGGTGAGTATAGCTCATAATCTACTATTCTAGACCAGAAAATCCCAACGGAGACCCAATGGTAATCACTTTGTGACTTTACAAAAACAAAAATCCCAGCGTTAGACAACATTTTACCATTTTTAAATCTTTTCTTTCTTTTACTTTTTTGTTTAAATAGATCTGGGTGTTTAGAAATACTTAATTTATAATCTATGATTTCCCGTGTGACCTGAAGCATAAGCCCTATTTGGTTTTATTTGGAGGGACGAGAGAACATGTTGGATTAAGCTCTACTTGTCCACTTTTCCAATCAGACCAATAATTTTAAAAGTTTGTAAAAGCTGAAACTTTGACAAACGAGGCTGGACGGGGATCCAAATTGATCCTGCCACCACGCACAATGAGGAGGACGACAAAGGAGTCAAAAAATAAAAATAAAAAAGCTGCCAAGATTATGCTTTTGCGCTCAAGAATTATGCATCCTTACCAGAGGAACTAATATTTGGCTGCGTACAGGGACACTGAGACGTCTTCTTTATGATTCAAATTGTTTTTCATGTTTCGGTTTGTGTCATCTCCGCCTCTCCTCCACCGGTCCCCCGCTGTCGCCGCTCACCGCAAACAGTAACGACTCCCCTCCTGTTCTCCGTCTAAACAAAGCAGAGAGAGATTTAGAGAGGGGATAAAACTTCAAAATGATCCGCAAACCTAATGGTTTTGCTTCAGAAGAAGAAGAGAAAAGTGCAAAAACTGTTCTGACAGCTTCACATGGGGGAGTCCTGAGTAAACAAACACTGATCCAAAAAGTGCTGATCCAGACTTCCTGGGCTCCCTCGATGCATCACTTCCCTCCTCTCTTCATCTGTTCATTAAGGTCAACCTGATTTTTTTTTTTTCCTCTTCTTCTTTTTTTTTTTTGGTCAGAGTGGGGGGAGACAGTGATGAAGAGGAGGAAGATGAGCGGAGCGCAGGATGTAAGAGGATTTGGAGCTAATTAGGGGAGTAGGAGACGAGGGAAGAAACATGATAGAGGAAGGCAGAAGGAGGGGAGGGAAGGCGGACGCTGGAAAAAAGAGGAAGTGGGCAGGTGAATTTGCTCGCCTAGCTCCCTCGTGTTTAATATCACTCTCCCACTCTTTTACCAGATCTTGTGCATTTATCCCCCTCTCCATCTCCCTTTTTTTCTCCACAGCCTTCATTCCTCTTCTCTTCCCTCCCCGGACTGATTTTCTCCGTTTCACACCTCTGCTAACGGAGGGGACCGGCCAGATGGATGCAGGTGTGTGTGAGTGTGTGTGTGTGTGTGCGTGTGTGGGCGTGTGTGCGCGTGTGTGCGTGTGTGTGTGTGTGTGTGTGAAGCAGGAAGTACTGCAGAGGCAGAAGAGCATGACTAATCCTCAAGACACACACACATGCACAGATTAACACACACACAGTGAGGTTGGCGGTTGCATGAATCCCATTTTGCTGGTGTTGTGCTGACCTGCCAGTGTACTTAGCTGCTGCCCAGGTAATTTTTCATTCAAATTGACCAGGTGCATAAAGATGGCAGCCTCTTGAAAAGGCAGTCTCAGCCCATCACCGTGATGCAATTCCAGCATTTTGGGCCAAAAGCGCGAAGCAGATGTGAATACTGGCACTTTGAAGTACTCCACTTTAAAGTGTCCTTAGGATCTGGAAAATCACGTTCGTGTTAAATAAAAAACAAAAACCCATTTTCACTATGACTAGAAGAGACACAGGAAACATGTGGAAGATGGTTTTGTGGCTGGATGAGGACAATATTGAAATGTCTTGGCTGACATACAGAATGCTACATGCTAGACTGTCACCTGAAGAACATCTCCAGGATTAGAGGACTAATGTCCCAGCATGATCTAGAGAAACTCCTCCACGCATTTATCTTTAGTCATATTGATTGCTGCAACAGTGTCTTCATAGATCTGCCTAAAAAAATCAACCTCCAGCAGCAGCTGATCCAGAGCGCTGCTCCTGGCGTTCTGACTAAAACCAGGAAGTTAGAGCACATCACCCAGTTCTACAGTTCATACATTGGCTCCATGTAGCTCAGAGAATAGACTTTAAAATACTATTTATAAATCACTGAACGGTTTAGCACCACAATACATTAAAGCTCTGATGTTGTTGTATCAACCTTCCAGACCCCTCAGGTCTTCTGGTTCTGGTCTGCTTTGCATCCAGAACCAGAACCAAACATGGAGAATCAGCATTCAGCTTCTACAAACATCCAGAAAACTGGAAAACAGCCGAAACACAGAACTCCTTTAAATACAGACTAAAAACACACCAGTTTAGAGTTGCTTTTAAAACATAATAAATGAAACATTTATGTTGTGTTTCAATTCTTAACTGTGTCTTCATTTGTGTTTTTATAATGTAAAGCACTTTGAAATGCCTTGTTGCTGAAATGTGCTTCACAAATTAACTTCATTGATTGATTAATTGACAGTGGCAGCAGTATGCAGGGCTGGCTCTCATCTTCAGCAGGAATGTGGAAGCTTTTTGATAGGATAATGGATAAGGTTAAACACAGGACAATAAAATACAATAAAATCTGCAACAGGTTGCAAAATATCTCAGAAGGTCAGATTTACAGTGATAAATGCAGGAACTGCTTTACCTGTGGCTGAAGTCATTCAGCCTGAAGACAAACAAAAACTGGCAGAAAATCCCAACTTTACTGTAAATAATCAAGGTCATACTTCTTCCCTTTATTTTTTATTTCTTATTTTTATTTTGCTTTTTCTTCTTCCTCACCATAGGTACTTAAAAATCAATAAATTTTGCTTGGGGAAGTCGGCTAAATGTTCGCAGTTATTTTTTGTGGCTTATATTTTTCTTACTCATGCCTCAGCCGCCACACTTTGAAAAGCCCTGGCAGTTCAAAAGATTTTCATGTATTTAAATGGCTTAGTCAAAGTCCAAACCCAAATCTAATTAAGAATCCATGCCACACTTCAAAATTAATGTTCAGAAATGCTCCCATTCCAGTCTGACTGAGCTTAATCGTTCTTGCAAAGACTGAAGTTGCAGAAACTTCTTTAAACGTGTAAAGCTGGTTGAAACAAACACCGCAGATTTGCAGCTGTAGTTCAATTGAAAGGTGATTCTTTTATATTTATATTTATATAGTTTTGTTCATTCGAATGAAATTCAAACATCAACATGACAAAATTTGAAAGATATCAAATCTGTGTGCAGTAACGAAGTCGGATCAGTGTTTCCTCCTGCTGCATTTACAATACACGAGTCTGTGGTAACTGATTCTGAGCTCATTTATAGGTTATTTATTGATTAAGATATTGCACGTGATTGGTTGTTATTCATTTATTTATCTGTGTATACCTAGTCATTTTGAACTTATCACTCTTAGGCATATATATTTTACAAACTTTGTATTTATTACATAAGATGGAGTAGCTTTCAACAAATAAGCAATTTCCCTATGGGGATCAATAAATTCTATTCTATATGGACTTACCTGCAGATATCCCAGAGTCAGAGCTCACCAGCAGGAGTTTGTAGGTTTAGTCAGGGTTGCAGTTTTTATTCGCCTGCTGGGATGATTGCAGAGGTAAACAAAAGGTTTGCAGTCGGATCGTTTGTGGCTGCTATTATCCAGCCTAATAGTTTAGCCTGGCTCAGCTCAGTTTGGTTTAGTTCAGTTTGGTTCATCGGTGTGAATCAGTGTTGTTGATGTTGCTTAACTCATCTAGTTGTGAAGTGTAGCAGAATCAATTACACGGCTAGATGCTCCCAATTAGACTGGGCTGATCAATGTCAGCCAAGATCGCTGCATAATCTCACTCTTTTATAAACACACACACACACACACACGCACACACACGCTGCATAGATCATTTGATAATTAAATCAATCTGAACAACTAGAGCTCCACTAATGAAGCAATGATCTCAGATGAAATTTTTCTTAAATCATCAAGGGAAAGCATATCTTTGTGTGTGTGCCTGTCAAATGTGTTGCTTCAGCACACAGTTTTTGTTTTGATTTTAATCTGCAGTTCAGATATGTTAGCACTTTTTCTCATCAATTCCCACCTTTTTTGGAGCAGCGTGGGAGTCCGATTTGTTCAGAGCACGCTGGCGGATGAAGACGGGGGCTGGGAAAAACAATCGAGACGACATTTACTCGATGCACGAGGCGCCTTCTCTACATGACGGTGCTTTCCCCCCCGTGTTACTCAGTAATAATTCAGTAAATTCCTTGTTGGGATCCAACAGAGTGAGAATTCAGCATGTTCACCTGCTAACTAAAAAGACCTCTGAAGCAATAATGTGTTTTAGCAGCGGGGACAGTCCAGATGATGAGGTCAGGGACAATTAAAAGTAAACCTCCTCACAGCAGAGGAGGGATGACTCTCCATAATGACTGCTGACATGTTGAGTTTGGAAAACTCATCTGGGAAAGCCAAATAAAGCCGTCTGATTGTTCCAAGGAGCTTGAAACTAATTAATCTACTCAGGGTCTGCAGAGTTTTTTTCATGTTTAAAGTGACTTTAGATTAACTTGAAAGCCAAGCTCTCATTTACCACCCAATAAGCTCTGCAGCGGTGGTCATGTGTTCTGGACTGAGGCCATGACTGGCTGCGGACGGCCAAGTCCTCCTCCTCTGTAAAGTCTGTGAAATCCCTCTCGTTTTGATGAGGTCCAAAAATGAAGAAAGGGTTTGAAAAGAGCTGCTCTGAATTTGTACTAAAATTAGTTTGCTTTATTTGACCTAACAGGGAAAACCAGGACTACCAGTAAGCATCAAGCCAGAGTAAATTGGGCTACAATTCTGTAAAAAAACAGAGATTTCTCCTGCTTTTTGCTTCGTTTTGTAACACGTAGATGTGTCAGTTTATTTTTTAAAAAAAAGCTAAGCTAAGCTAGCTCTGTGGGAGAAAGTAATTAACTACCTTGTTAAATCATTACCAATCATATTAACTGTGATTAATCACAGTTTTTGGAAATCTGTGTTTCATTTCACAAGTTGCATCCGGAGCTGATTCCAACCAGAACCAGAACCAAGAAATCAGTTAAACGGAGCCTGACTGACAACATGAAGTAGACCGAAATATCTGGAAAAGTGACACATCATTGATCTAGAGAAATTCAAGAGTTGATGAGACAGTGAGAGCAGCACCACTTCAACATATTTTTATTCAAGTAGACGTAAAAAGTAGCCGTCCAAGAAATTACTCAAGAAAACAAAAGTATTTAGAAGAAAAAGTCTCTTTGTACTGAGTAACTTATTTAAATATTACATAAAAGTTACATAATCAGGCTCACCAAAATATACATTTAAGTGGAAATTTTAATATTTTAAAAATAAAAATGGCAATACTTCAATAAGTAAAAAAAACTTTTTAAAAAAAATCAGGCAAAATAAATTTTTTCCAAATCAGTTTCTTTTAATGAAAAACTTATGAAACTTTAACAAAAACAGCAGGTCTGGATCGGGTGAATCTTTGGTTAAAGCATGTTTGCTGTTCATCCAGTAGGTAGAAAATCCAGGAATTTTACTGAAGTAAGAGTAGAAATACTTCATAATAAAATGACTCAACTAAAAGTAAAAAGCGCAGCATAGTAAAGGCACTCCTATAAGTACAGTTTTCAAAAACGTTACTCAAGTTAATGTAATTGAATAAATGTAATTAGTTACTTTCTAACTCTGGTGATCGTCTGGATCAGGAGCTCAACGTAAAATGAATGTCAAAATCTTCTTTTGAACAACAACCAAACTTTTAACATCTTTACTGATGCCCTATCTAGTCTCAGGGTCAAATTAATTGGGAAATCATCAAAAATACAAATAAAAATAAAGTGAAAGCGGTTTGAAATTAGTCTTAGAAGAACCAAGTTGGAGAAAATATTAGTTTAGGATTTCTTGTTCGAATGTCGTGTTTAAAACTTTTTCTTGTCCGAAGTAAGACCTGGAACAGGTTGTATATTTTGCAGTGAGAGTGTTGTCCCATGGGCTGCATTTTGGTTGCTTTCACAAAAGAAAACAGAAAGTTAGAAACCTGAAAATAAACCAACATTTTATATTCAAGTTGTTTAACCTAGATAGACTCAAAGTTTAAGTTTATTCCTTCCTAGCCATATAGAAAGAAAGATGGAGATAACATTGCTTTATATTCTCCTTTTTGTTTTCTTTTATCATAAATTGTTTCTTAGTTTTATGTCAACCATGAATGAAGCAAATGTTTCTAAATCATCGTCTTGCTTGACAATCCCAGAATGAAACCGACAAAATGACGTTTCATGTCTAATGCTTAATGATTTTGACTCAACTTTGTGAATTTTCTGCATCTTTTTTGTCACTGGTTTCCACGGTGCTGCCTCTGTTTGTACTTTATAATTATAACCTCACCGCTTAATTTTATTTGGAAAGTAGAGGAGTTTGTGTGTATGAGAGTGTGTCTTAAATTTTAATCACCATTGTCTGGATTTGCTTTCTTTAACATGCTGCTGTATCGGTGGGGGAAAAAAAAAATTCCTGATTAATGACATGATCCATCACCCCAGCGATAAATTAATGACATGATTCATCACCACGGCGGTTTGATGGAAATAGAGCCATTAATTTTAGTGATCAGCTGACGGAGGGGTTGTTACGCTGGGGTGAAAGAGACAAGCGGGGGGGCAGGATCTAACACTGAGAAATGGAAAGGACAAAAAGAAAAATTGCTCAAGGAATATTTAACAGTGTGACAGTAACAGAGACTGAAACTGAAACTGAAGGAGCAGCGAAATGAAATGCAGGGAAGTGAAGAGACGGAGCACCAGAAGCTCTTAATTGGGGATGTCAGTTTCTTCAAGGCTGCAGTTGGGATGTCACTTTGGTATCTTTTCTGCAGACACGATGGGACAGAAAGACGAAGACAGGAGTGGAGGAAATGTCATTTTTAACACCACACAGATCAAATGGACTTTCTGAGAGCCACTCAAGCCCATAAAAGCCAATTTAAGTGAATGCTGGATAAGGAAACGCGTAGCTGCGACCACACAAAAAGACTTGGAGATAAATTTGAAAATAAATAACTGTAGATTAACTAATTTCTGCCACTTTTCAAATGTCTTGCTTATTTATTTGTATTGTTTTATCTTTTTCTGAGTGATAAATTCATAGATGTTGTTCCATATCTGAAACAGTTGCAATCAAATGTTTTCAGTTTTAGGAAAATACTATCCCAACGTCTTAAACAGAAACTGCGATAAGACACATTTAAAAGAGAAATTACACTTTATTTATCTGGTTCTCTTGTTTGTTGAAAACACAAAATCACAAAACAGATGAAAAGAATGAAGCAACTTCAGAAAAGTAAATACATTTTTTCTCTGATTTGTAGGGGTTTTCAATTATGTGTTCAACAACCACCAAACACAAACAATAAAGTAGTCAAAAGACAATTACTTACTTTTTCTTGCATGTTACATGAAGTGCTTTTATTAACTCCAATTAGGAAGAAACAATTTAGTTACTGTAGGTACATTTAGTCTAATTTAATTTTAGACCAGGGCGTGAAGATTAATTTTAATTTAATTTGTCTCTACATTTATTGACATGAATGTAGCATTTTTGTTTCTAATCTATTTATCCTGCCTCACAAAGCAACCCCTCAACCTGCATAATGCAAGCGAACAAGTTTAACCTGCTTTTTAAAAATTCTGACACAGAATCCTTAAAAATAAATGTTACTACACTCCAGAGCCTGTAAGTTGCTGGTTAATAGATGTTTTAGAGGCGAAATTCACACATTTTTGCACCTGTTGTGACGTCACCACACCAGACACACACAAAGCAGAACCTAAACTTATGTGAAATGTTGCTGTGGTTTTGTTGTTGTTGTTTTACTCCACTGAATGGTGTCTTTAAATGTGGCAACCTGCATCTGTGCAGCAGCAATATGTACTCTCTAGATTCGCTGTCATAGCTCTTACACACAAGGCAAACTTGCTAAAATTTGCATGTGAGTGATTGTCTGAGTGTTTAAACCACTTTGGATTAATTTTACATCTCTTATGAAACCTTGTTCTGTTCTGTTAGCTGACAGGTGCTTCTCAGAAAATGAGTGGCTTTTGTGCAGATTTTATAAAGCAGTGGTTCCCAAAGATTTTCTGGGCCCCCCTATGGATTACAATAAAATCCCTCCAAAAAAAGGAAAAAAAATTATTTGTGCACACACATCGTTCAAGGTTGCAACAAAACAAACCATCTTTACAGTGAAACACTTTTATGTCACGATTTTTTTTCATTCATCCATACTGCTTCCCGCCCCCCTGCAATGGCACTGCGCCCCCCCCTAGAGGGCGCGCCCCACACTTTGGGAACCACTGTCATAATTGACATGCCAGTTTGTTTGTTTTCACATGACTTGTGTTTGTGTTTTGTATCATCTCACCTGTCTGCTCTTCATAGATGCGTCTTCTGGTGGCGTCTGATGTGCCGGTTGTCACGTGTTTCCTCCTGAAGCTCTGAGGCGTGTAGTGACTTCATCGCACACAGTCTTTGATCAGCACGCAGATGTATGCTCGTGTGAGTGTTTAGATGATGCAACGCTGGTTTTTGTGCTCCAATAAACACCATTAGCGTGCTTAAGCTTTCGCAGGCTTATTTGTGATCTAATTAGAGAACGGACACATACTGCTGAAACTGCCGTCAGCTCTTTTTTTAAAATTGTGCAACTATAAGTTAATCTCATAAATCCTCCTTTTGTATTCTTGTATACACTTTCATTAAAATAGTTAAAGTTAAAATAATTCTTAACCATTTAATTACAATGATACATTAGTATTGCTGCCCTCTCTATACTATAAACACAAATATAAAGTAAATATTCAGCATCACCAAAAAGAATATGGTAAATGTGAAACATTTGGAAATAGGCATGTACATTAAAAAGTAATACACATATACAGTGTATATATACATAGAAAAAATAAACGTTTTATATTGGACAACTGTTTTTATTTTTGTGGGACTCTGTGCAATCGCTGCACGTCTTGGACCACTTCCTGGTTGGTCTGCAACATTTCCAGTTTTCTGAAACTTGCAAATAAGTTAACACAAATTAACACACACACACAAAATAACATTTCCTACACAAAAAAGTAAAAACAGTACCAAAACACTCCCTCTGTTGCAGATTTATGCTTTTGAATTTTCATTTTGCGATCATTAGGAGGTGATCCTCTGAACTCTAGGTGGTTAATTAGCCTTGTTTTTGTGTTAATTGAACCGTAATACTCCGAACTGCGCAGCAAGAGTACATGCTAAAGTGATCTTTTTTTTTTAATTAAACCTTTTTACTGACCTGTGAAATGTCTTCCCTTTGGACCTTATCTTGCTGCTGTAGTGTTGACAAGTAATATCAAAACTTTGCGTCCCTTTTTCAGATTCTTTGCTTGATTGTGTCATTTCCCCCAACCACCGATATTCCTGACTCAGTGCAAAGCAACACCGCATGTGGCGCGCACAGGAAGCCACGTGATGCCAAATCCACTAGATCGCTGATCATTTACATTTTACAAAGGAATTTCAGAAAGCATTACCTGGCTCTTAATGCTTTGAATACAACGTTCAGCTGCTGCCGAACATAGATGCAGGCGCATAAAGAAAAAAAGTGTAGGAGATATTGGTCATGCCTATGTTTTGCACATGTACCTGGACAAACAACATGTACAGGTGAGTTTCTTTACTTGTCCATGTTTGTGTAGGATTGTGTACCAAACCGTGAGTGTGTGCTCTGACCCACTTTGTCTGCTGTGCAGCAGAGGGAGCAGCATGTGCAACTGAGCAAAATGTGTATTTCCTTTAAAAAGCAACAGTCTAAACACACAGGAGCAGTGTGCTTTGTGCACAGACCTCCAGCATAAATTCACTACACAGATCTACTTATGTGATGAATGCTAAAGGAAATATATCCCTACTTCATTAAAGTAGTGCCTATTTGTCAAAAATAATACAAATGGACTTATTTTAATTCGACTTCCCAGGTGGCCAGCTCCGCAGCAAGCTAATCACAATTTAAACAGCAGCTTGTTTGTTTTTTTTTAAAGATTTGCTGAAATTAAATCATCCTGGTTAATCAATCATGAAAAGCCAAGAAGTGCAAACAAACAACAGACAGAGAACCATGTTAAATGAAATTAGTAAAGTGAAAATGCACTCCCTGAGTGCTGACATCCTAATAAATAAGTTAAGCGGTTTTCAGGGAAGAAACAACTATCATAGTTCAAGAAACACTATTAAGAAAAGAAGTCATGAATCAGTTAAATTAGCCCCATCTTTGGACATTGTTTTTTTCTTCACAAAGCTAATTAGCAATAGCAATTTTAGTTTATGCATATATATATATATATAAAGCAGGGTCGACTGTGGAAAGTGTAATAATACATTTGAAAACATCAACAACAATATTAAATCTTTTAAAAATACAGCCATATTACTATAGCAGATGTTTGAAAAGTAGAAAAAGCTCGATCTTCCTTCCACCATGTTAATGCTAATGCTTGTCTGTGTTTCATTTAATTTTCAATTAATCTCCAGCACAGTAAAACTGATATTTTAAAACATTTTGAGAAATTAAGAGGTTAACTGACTGCACAACATTTAGAAAGATGATATTAACAGAAGTGATCCAATAACAACAAACCCGGTAGTGTTGGAGTGCAGCACGCTTATTAATATGCTACACTATGCAGACACTTTGTCTGTGCTCCTGATTCTCTCACATTCAGAATACTGAATGTTTAAAGTCGGGTCATAAAGCTTCAGTTTGAAGAATAACGGTTTCCCACAAAAGACAGAAATATGTGCATCTTATCACGTTTCCACCATCAGGGAATAATATGGTGACACTTCAGGGAGGTCGCTAATATTTAATAAAAGAGAAAACTGTTTAATGTCTGCTCAACAGTAACGGTTTCAAAATCTCTATAATCTGTTCATCTAAATAAATCTGTGCACAAAAGTTATTTGAAGTTAAACACGTTTAAATTTAACTGAAACCGTCAGAGAAACTACTGTATCTGACCCTAAAGTAACATAAGAACAAACTGAATCTTGTTCACTTGATTTATGGTGAATCTGTGGTATTTGCTTATGCATCAAAAAGTTACTTAGGTTGGTTTCTGCTAAACATCTCATTTGCTACATGCTTTAAATGAAGGAAACGTTGCAAGAGAACATTGACAACAAATTCGGTGTAAATAACTTTCAATGATGAACGGCCTGTACTTGTATCATGCTTTATGTAGTCCAGAGGACCTAAAGCCGCTTTAGACGACATTCAGTGATTTATGCACACATTCACATGTTGGTGGTGAGCTACATGGTGGTGAGCTACAGCTGCCCTTCGGAGAGGCTACCCTGCACCAGCTGCAGGGCGATCACCTACCAACATGGCCACTGCTGCCCCAAGACTTTTGATTAAAACAAAAAATAAGTTGTTTTATTGTGTTGTGATTATGCATAAGCTGTTACTTTCAGGTGAGAATTAATGTCTTTCCCCGAAACGATGTAATAGAAACTACATCTGCCTATCTTACTTATTACAATATGTTTTTAACTCCTGATATCTACTCCATGGACAGCTCTTCAAAATAAATAAATAAATAAAATAAAATGTTTCCTTTGAACAAAATTTGGACAAGTTTGGGCAGAAGAAAGAAGAAATGCCAGAGGTGCTATAATCCTCTTGGAATTGATTGCTTTATTACATTAGACTCTAATCCGTCTTTAAAATAAGGATTTCACAGTTTTGCTGTTTCCTGCGCTGCCTCAAAAACTTTGTTGTGCATTTGTGCCGCAGTGTGAGAAAGCCACTTTTGATTAAAGCAGCTGCTTCTGGCATAATCAGCATTGTGTGGATTTGTGGCCTCAAGCTTTACAGGCATCAACAGGACCGAAGTCCAAAATAATGAAGTTTGCATTTTCATGCCTGTTCATTTTATTCATGTTTTTTTATTTTCTTTTGTAGACTACTTTACTTGATATCTCACATTTTAATGACAGCGAGGCACGAGATGGATTACTGACAGATGAAGCAGCTATTTTCTATTTATCTATTATTGTTTTTTTTTTTGTTTTTTTTCTGCATGCGTTCAAAATGTTGCAACATCTTGTTATTAATTTTCCCGTGGCCTCGTTGTAATTAGCGGCGTAATAAAACCACATCCACTTCTGAGAGACCGCAGTGACTGATAAAGAGTCGGATGCAGCGCGGTGAAGTTTTGCAAGCAAATTTACGAGTTAATGCTGCAGGCACAGCTCCATTAGATTAACGTCAGTCACAGGAAAAGCTCTGTTTTTCTTGCTAAACAACAGAGACGAGCGTTGAGAAGTAAAGAGAGGAATCACAAGCTGAAGGTGTTCATCTTGCTACTTTTATTGTTGGTGTTGAAAAAATGTGGCTGTGTGGTTTTGGGAAAGGCGTTTTAGGAGCTCTCCATGATAATTGTTCGTACCATTTAGCCCAACAGAAACTTTAGCTAAATGAAGTGGAATAATTAAATAAAACTTAAAATTGAACCGTTTAGCGTGACCGGTTTCGTTTCAGTAAGTTTGCCTTTATGATTGCACATTAAAACAGAGCTGATCTGATTTGTCGATTCGGTTTGGACCTCGAGTGTCTTCAGCAGAAATAAATCAGGAAGAGCCTCGATGGTGGACTAGTCGTTGACATGAATGTTGGTGTCACTGAACTAATTGTCTCAGTAAAGACATGATGGAAGAACAATGTAGATTAAACTCCAGCTCATTAAGTGGGCAGACACCGCCTGCAGGAATACTGCAGTTTTTCTGGCTGACTCTGCATGAACATATTAGTTTTTTGAGAGGAAATGACCTTGTTTAGTTTTATAAATGCATTGTAAACAAGTCAGCGTTTTGAAACTAGTATTTCCGTCTCTGTAAATATGCAGTCACACTTTCATAACCGTCTGACACCACAGCTGCCTCCCTGTGTGGCTTATTTTTTATTTAGCCTGGAACAAATGAATAGCATGATAATTAACACCAGACTTAAAATGACACGCTGTGACAAAACTCTCACAACGTGCCAAAATTATAAAGCGGAACAAAAGTGTGATGGTAAAATTAAAAGTGAGGTGGTTGTGGTTGGTTTCATAGCACCCAATACACACTGCGTCTCATACTGTTCAGCTTCTGGGATGTTCCTGTGCGACTGAGAAGTGCAACTGCTATTTTTAAGCTTTAAACTTATATTATTGTCTTGTACTTTGTAATCTCTGACCCGTATTATTTTGTTTATGTCTTCTGATGTTGATTCAAACTTTAATTTGTAACTTATAATAATGTGGTGGTGTTGCCACATTATCCAGAAATAGTAGAGATAGTATTCCTGGTTTAACAAAGGTTAAATAAATTAATACAATTTCATCGTTAGTACAACTAAGTGAAGCTGTTCCAAGCTATTTGCAGCTAAATTACTAGAAACAATTATGTCCACAGACAGGATTATCAGCCCTGAACTTCCTTCAATCCAGGATATAGATGGAAGCTAACATTGCTGCAGACCCCACACATTCTGGACACAAACATTTTCCTTCAGGTTGGCATTACAGAGCCCTATTTGCAAAAATGAGCCACCACAGAGACAGTTTATTTCTACAAATCTAGTCTCTCTTAATGTCGCAGTAAAGATTAGCATTCAGGCTGTTGTTTATTGCACCAGAAAATATTTTAGGAGGGCATCAGGATGCACGTATTCGTTAAGGAAATAAAACTAACAGCTGATGTAACTTGTCAATCTTTGCTGTTGGGCAAGAAAATATCTTCATCTTTTTCTTTTAACTGCACAGACTAATATCTATCTGGTATCTATGTTTACGATTAATCCAAAGCAAAACAATATTAAACTTGATTATTTTGATGTTATGTCATCGTAGCAGCATTTATCATCAGCATTGCATATGGCATGTGCTCTGAATATTGTGCAGCTCTCGTTTAAAACCTCTTAAATTTTGCATCAAACAATTCCTATGGTTCAACGTCTTTCTAATGAGATTCCAGAGAAAGTGCAAGACTTTTCAAGACGTATGCAGGACGTCTATAAAGCAGCTTGTAGCACAAAGAGCATATGGCTCAACTAAATAACCAGCAGCTGGCCACTATAAAGAACAACGCAGCAAAAATGTATTATTCTGCACAAAAATCTTTCAAAAGCTACTAATAATTTTTGCTGTGTTTCTATTCTTTCTTTTTAGCCTATAGCCTTGGACTGAAAAAATTAATAATTTAATAAAATAGGTTTTAGGATTTTGCTAGAACCCATATTTCAATAAATCACATCTGAGCTCAGTGTCTGTTACAGCTAACCCAGGTGAACTGTGACCTTTCACTCCTGGTTGAGACTTAAGACAGCGAACGCACCGTTACATAGCAAACACATGTGCTGAGTGTGTTTCACATGTTGAAAAAATCTTATATCTTATAACACATAACATTACAACACAACACCTGCCTAGTAAATTATAACATTGAACTTTCAAATTGTCTTGGATCTCTAAAAGCTTAAGAGTTGACAATTTTGATGGTCAGATGATGTTTATCAAAAAACCTCTGTATTTAAATCTGTGTTTGGCTTTTTGCTCCATTTCTTGAGCCGCATCTGTTTCTTTAAGAGATTTTAACCGCTTAACATCGACATGATGTGCACGAGCCAAGATGTCTCCCTGCAGAACGTCGCATTGATGACGATGATCAGTCTTCTTCACTTCACCTGTCAGTGCTGTAAATGTTGTTGAATTGTCAGTAAACTACGTAGAAAAGTGAAACGCAGTTGGGAAGCATCAAGTGAAGCATTTTCTCACACTTGAGAAACAACAAACTGATTCAGATCAAAGTACGATATTGTGGGAGAATTGTTGCTGAAGATTTACAATTGTGTCCAACCGTCAATTTGATGAGGCTTCAGCTGTTTTGCTTTAAAAATACTGGTGAGAAATGTCAATATCTACATGTGCAGAACTGACACAAACCCCAAAAAAGTTTGTGACTCTGGAGAGACAAAATCAAGTGGTGTGAAAACTTTGGCAAAGTACTTTCCGCATTTCTTTCTTCTGTTTTTTAAAATCAACTTTGGCAGTTCAGTTCAGCTTTAGCTAAAGTAACATCTGCATGAGTGCCAATATTTCTCCTAATGGAAATTTGCACTGATGATAACGATCAATCTTGTTCATTTCACCTGACAGTGTGGTTAATCAGCGTCTCTAAACAACTGCATTGTAAAAACTACTTATACCTCTTAAACAAAAACGGGTTTTTCAAATGCGAAAGTAAGCCACACGATCACACCCTGATGTTTATTTCTCTCCTCTTCTTGTAAAAGTGACATTTTCTATATACTACAATTGATAAAAGTAGAGCAGAGAAACAATAGTCCAACTGGAGTGTCCATATATATGTGTGTGTGTGAGAACAGAGTCAAAGAGACAGCAAATGGTTTTCCTTTAATAAACCGCCAGACCTTTTCTCGGATGATTCGTCCTAACTCGCAAACAGACAGCCGTGACTAAGATTAGCCTGAGGACAAACACAACAATGCACAGAGAAGAAGAAGAAGAAGAAGAAAACCAGAACATAGCAGAGGAGCAAAGAGTGGACGAGCCATCAGATACCCGTCGCTCTGTGTTTCTTATCGTTACATCATACATCTCTCATGTCCAGCAGGGAGTTGTCTATTTCTAGATTTTTTTCCCCCCGTATTTTTTACTCAAATATTAACGCGTGTTCTTTCAAGCTTATCGGTTCCCATACCAATTCTCACAGGTTTCAGCTTCTTCAAGTCTGTTTCTCCTAGATACACTCTCACCATCCATCACAGCCTCTGCCCTCATTTTTCTCTCCTCTAATACCCCGATATTATTTTCTACTCGGTTTAATTTTCCTCCTGCAATCATTAGTCTTCCCAAAATAAGGACGGGAAGCTAAGCTGTCATTTCTGTTTGCACTGTCGGTTTTTACATTTGTATTATTTTCTTAAAAATAGCATCAGACCCAAATCCAAATTGTATCTGCTTTGTATTGCAATAATTTTGCACCTTTCTTGTGTCATAAAAAAACAACTTTCTGACATACTAACAACCTGTTGCAATCAAATGTGGAGTTAATGTGCACTTTGAAGATCATCAGATAATCTGAACCTAATATGCTTCAGTTTGTTTCTTTGTTTTCTACAAAAAAAAAGACTTTCCAGGAACATGTCTACTCTATAAAAGATGGAGATAAACTCAATTACGTACACAATGAATATTTTTGCAACAAGAAAATATGGAGAAACATTCCTCAACAAAAACTCTGATCCGTTTGAAACAGGATTATGGAAAAAAGGAGATGTTTATGCCAAACATCAGGAGGAGTCAGCAGCCAGACCGCTGTGCCAAACAAAAGGCATTTATGAGGAAGTGTAAAATTTCTCAGGTAAGGGAATTATGTGATTTACTGTTATTTGACTTTTTATGCACTCTTTTATGTGGTTTGTGGCTTAAATTAAAATAAAACGCACAAGATTCTCCTAAGGTAAATTAGAAAGCCGATTTACTCTTTTGTCCTTCAGAAGTTTCCATATTTTGACCCATGTTCTATACTTTACTCCCATGAATGCATTGAAACATCTGTGTCCAGAGTCTTTGTTGCCTGTCACCTGCTGGCTGCTGGACAGGTCTGAAAAATAAATAAATAGAAAAAATAAAAACAAGTCTCTGCACCAGCGGTCTAAAACACCTGGGCCCGGACTTGCACTGGACTGCAAATTGCTCAGCACAAAAAGCAGAAAACAAAAATCTTGAATAATAAGCATTTAACAGGTGCTGATTCTTCAGTAATAACTGATGTCTGCATAAAATGCACCTGCAGGGATGGTGAGCAGCCATCATGCTTCACCGTTTGCAGGGTTTGACTGGAACCTCATAGCGAACGTCACTGAGGGTTTGAAAAGACAAACGTGAATAAAATCACACTGAATGGTTTCCCTTAAATATTTAATATTGGAACTCAACCTGATTTTGAGGGCATGAAATTGTTAAATTGATGTGAAGATTTTCAGCAACAGGTGTGTGACTAAATCTGATTATCACATCATAATGCTTCTCATGTGTTTGTGTGGAAAAACAAACAAAATGTGTAAATCCAAAAGGAAAAAAACTATTATTTCCCATTAGTATGAAATGGTGGAGACCTCATGTATACAATTGAGACGTTCAAGGTCTTAGTACTGACATATGGTTGGGTAAAATAGTTTGAAATGAGTAAATATTTAAATGAAAATGAGCACAAATCTGCTCTTTTCCCTTGTCTTTCCTATCTTGAGTTGCGTCAAAATTTGATAAACTACCTCAGAGAAACAGGAAGTCTTGGATTACTAATTGAATTATCTGTATTCTGTTACGACTTCCTTTAAAGATGTGGCATTGTGGTGTGAAAGAGAGCTATTTTGATTCAGGGTGTGCAGAGCTGAAAGCCTGGAGGCCTGACAGGATTACAGCCACAGTTTCTCTGTCAAGCTCCTTTCTGACAGAGAAAACTCCAGAGGTGAGTCACAAGTCAAGCTCCTGTGACTCAATATCGCAAGCAACGTTTTTTTCTCTAATGTTGTTTAATTGAGACACAATCCCAGCTGAAATTAAAAAGACGCGATGTGGAAACATACTTGTTTGTCTGACTTACGCCTCTTTCCTTCAATAACGACGGGCTGAGCATTTCCTCAAAGGAGCTGGCCGTCGTTCCTACCTGCTGTCTGGAAACTGGAGATTTTTAAAGCCCTGAAGGGTCGTTCTAGTTGCTACGAAGTGGAAAAGTTCTGTGTTTGTGTTCTCAGTGAGATTATGTGACAGTAATCTCACTGTTTTACACATCCTCACCAGGTTTAGTATCAGAAGATTCAAGTTTGTGGGGAATAGATCTGTGGTTCTCGTCAGCAAGGGAATCATAGTTTCAACTCTGAATTTAACAAGGGGAATAAAGAACTGGAGAGAATTGAAACTCGATTTGAACACTAAAGATTTAACAACATCAGTAAGCTGAGTTATGTTAGTGCAACATGAACTGGTCTGTATAGTTGATTAAAAACTCACATAACTGTTTCTGCCCTCTGATTACGTCTCTTATGCTTTTTATATATATATATATATATATTTATTGAAAATCTCTTGCATCATTTTTATTTTTATTGTTCAGGCAAACAGTCACACGGATTTGAGTTGATAGTCTGTCTTAAAATTATGCTTATTGGAAATATAAAGAACACACATTTCAGATGTTGATTCAATTTAATAAGAGGAAAAAGCTTCTAAATCAATCTGAAATGTGAAAACATAATTCAGGCACATTGGAGGGGTTGTTGTCTTTGTTTGACATTTTTGTCCTGACAAAGCAGAAAACAGGATATATTTCTAAGGGAACAAATACTTTTTTATATACTTTTTTGCCATTCTTTTTAAGCTCTGAGCCTCACAGCTGCACACGTCGACTTTACTCTTTTCAGACTGACAGTAAAAGGTTAATTTCCAGCCGTTTTCTGACTCGCATGGAAGCTGGCAGAGACGCTATGCAGCCTACAGGCTAATGGTTTTCAGGTTAATGATCATCAATGAGAGAGAGGGCAATAACTGAGCACGACAACACAAAATGTGCATTTTAATAAGAAGCTGTAGGCTCCACAGCTGTCAAAATATTTCATTTCCATGGGAGACAGTAAGTTATGTTCATTGGAATCAGCTTTCCTTAATAAGACGCATAAGTTTGGACTTCTAGACTAAAAAAGAAGAGTACTACTTAGCTGAAATAAATAAACCTATTTTTTTAGGATTTCCAATGCTGAATTAGAAGTTGAAGTTGTTGCCTATGAATTTAACTAAAAGTATGATCGTAAACGCTACTGTATTTATAAAAGGACGTTCAAAATGCCTTCAAAAGCTGTTTTTTTGTTTCTTTACAGCTTGAACATTTTCATTTAGTTTTCTATTTACAAATAGAAAGAAGCAAGGCGACATGCAAATGTATCTACCCCCTTTTGCTCTGATGCGATCAAATAAAATCCAGTGTGATTGAATAATAACCTGTGTGTGATTTAAATCTCAGTATGAACACCAGCTGCTCTGTGAGGGCGTTGGAGGTTTGTTACAGAATATTAGTGAACAAAAACCATCATGGAGACCAGGAAAGGGCAGAGAGAAGGTTATAGAGCAGCTTAACGAAGGATTAGGTTATAAAACAAAATCCCCAGATTTGAACTTCTCCCAGAGAAAAGGGAGAAGACGAACCACGACGCGCTAAATAAGTAGACAGCCACACGGAGAGTAATAACCAGAGAAGTAGTCAAGGGGAACGTTTTAACTCTGCTGCAGAGATCCACGGCTCAAGTGGAAGAACCTTTCGACAAGACAATTAGTTGTGCACTTCAGAAATCTGGTACTTATAAAAGAGTAGCAGGAAGAAAGTCATAAGAAGTCCTGGTTCCAGTTAACCATGAGCCAAAATGCTCTGGTCAAATTAAATCGAAAGAAAAACGTCTGAAAAGACTTGAGAGGAAGATAAAATAGATGATTTCTAATAATTGTTTCTTTTATTTCCTCAACTTGACAAACTTTTTCCACCCAATTTGAGGATCTTTATGTCACTTTAAGATAAATACAAAACCTCTGCATCATTATGCAGCAACATTGTACACGAGTGGGTGTATTTGTGTGTGTTTTTAGGAAGCAAACCACTCTTGAATTTTGCTGTCGAGGTAAATTACACAACCCATTCTCTGCTCTCCAGAGACAGAACCAATACTGTCACAAAAGCCTACCAAGCTTATTGCAGCAATAGCTTTATTGATCTGCACACACACACAGACAAACACACACACACACACACCTAAACTCACCTATGCATGTGTTGGTTAGGTACTCAGGAGACACAACACCTGCATGCAGCTTAGCTTTTCTCTGAGGCCCGGAAGGACACACTGTATGCAACCTGTGAAAATGCAGATATAAGGAATCGCTTGTGCATACACAGACACAAACACACACTTTGGATCATTAAGGACTTAGGTGTGTCCTGTAAGCAGTTTAGTTCCCTGGTGGACCGGTAATATAGTGCTGTGTCTGTGTGTGTGTGCGCGTGTCGTTGTGTCAGCTGTTTTGTTGCCTGTTAAGCCACAGTAACGGTTTCCTAGTCGGCTTGGGAACAGTTTGTTAGCCAGCTGAAAGGACGAGGATGTGCTGAAAAATCACTACGCTCAGAAATGGTTAAAGGGAGAGCTCAGGTTTTACTCACTTTGTTCATTACTTATATTAGGCTTTGTAATTAGGCTGGTGTTTTTGTTTTATTTAATCAGTTTTTGTTGACTCTCCTGGTCTTTATTTGAAAGTAGTTTGACAGGAAAGAAGGGGGAAAACGTGTGCCAAATGGCGCCAGGCTGGGAATCGAACCTGCGACCACCAGTACAAAAACTAAGGCCTCAATACATGGGTTTGCTTTGCCCCTTTGCCACCACAGCACCCTTATAATTAAGCTGCTTTAATGCACTGAAATAACACAACATATTTTTTGGATCTGTTTATTTTCGAGAGTTATCGTCTTTTTTACCTGCTTGTCGTCAGCAGATTCACTTTTTTGGTATAAAAAGAAATCACTTGATCAAACTTTGTTTTTGGATCCCTTTTCACAGATATAACAAAATACTCTGCAGATAAAGATAACAACTTTACTGGATGATAAATTGTCCCAGAAGTTATCGATAAACAATAATATTGTTGCTTTGACATGATTTTAGAGCAATATAATAATAGTTTCATCATATTGCAAGAAGGCATTCTCAAAAATGAATAAACTTTAAATTTTAGTGAATATTTACACTGGAACTGGGAGACAATTTAAATATCCAAAATAATCAACAGGGGGAAAAAAACTAATAAAAAGAATGAAGAAGTCTTTGTAAACAAAATTGTCCTTCAGAAAAAGGTTGAGAGCAAAACACCAGATTGAAGACTTTTATCATCCAGCTTTTGGTAGAAAGAGAAAAACGATAAATCATGCAAATGGAAATTAGTGAACTTGCTTGATTTATTGTTTATTGTCACAGGCTTAATGACGACCAACATAAATAAACCCCAATAACGATCAAACCAAGTAAGCAAGCAAACAGAAACAATTAGATGGCCAAATTGAATCCTGCAGATGAATGAAAAAATCTAATAACACAGATACCAAATATAGAAATACAAATATTCAAACATTACTGGTAAAGTAAAAGGAAAAAAAATTGAAACTATAGAAACTAGACTATGTATATCTATAAATAGATAGATAAATTTCTCCCTTTTTATATATATATATATATTTATAAAGAAGTAAACTACTAAGAACAGCACTAGGAAGGAGAGCTCATAAATAACTTACCTTGAATTAAACAACCTTTACAATGTAGTTATATTTAAAGCATAATTCTTCACTGCATACCTTCCTAAAATATTTAAAGTCTTCAATAATAAACATGTTGAAAATACCACTGCAGGTGTCAAAAGGTTTAGTTTCAGCACCGTTTCCTTTATGCTGGGATGGTTTAAAGAAATTAAATAAATCCTCCTCACAAATACAAAAGATGACAGAACCATAACTCTTGATATAGTGGATGTAATACTGAAATAGTTATAATTTTTGTTCACAATATTGGTATATCTAGTCAGTTTAAGACCACTCCTTGTTAGCTACTATCGTTTGACATTCAGATGCATTACTGAATGAAATGAATGGGTCGTTGCCTGCATGACATGATGAGATGGATTTAGTTATTTGGCTCTCATGTTGCAGCAGGGATGCATCTAAAAGTCGTAGGGCTGTAAGAGTTGCACTAGGTTGTTGTAAATTGTTATTTTTAAACCCATGAGCAGCCACTAAAGCTTTCATCCTCAGCCTCCCTTTTTATCAGGAAACATCAATGTAAGATTTTCTTTAACAGCCCGATAGATGCTTGTTTCATTCTCCTTCAGTCTCACAACAACCAGCACGGCTGAGCCTTGGCAAAATTTGGATTTGTGCTCCACTGGGTCTCCAGGGTACATACGATTCCTTTGTGCAGGCAGAGCTGTTGGTGGTGCGCTATTTATTTTCATCAGAAGTGCGGATTGGTTTGTTGCAGTTGCTTGGACTCAGCAGTGGCTAAAGATCTTATGCATATCAGTGGTTTTGCTTTTTGTTTTGACTTTGGTCAGGGTAGTCCGGTGTGGAAGTAAATATAAGAATCCAGAAAACAAACCATTGCATGAGATTTAATGGACATCCTGCTGTAAATCTGTAAACCATTTATTCTCTGGCTGATTTTAAACATTTAACACTTTTAATCAGGTAAGCACAGTAACGAGTATCAAGTTTGTTTCATTTGCAAACCTTAAAATAGACGTATTTATTTCTGATGCCTGCACTAACTGCTTTTTTTTTCAAAATGACAGAAGTTTACCATGATATAAATTAAGAAAAAATAAGACATACTGGATTAATACGCTAATACTGTAGACTGCTTTTGCAAATCAAGGTGAAAAAGAAGGCGTGAATGCATTTTAGGTGTAAAGTGTTGTAAGATGGTGAAAGGAGCAGAGAAGCTCTGCGGCATCTGGAATGGATTTCTCAAGGGAGTAATGGAGAAAAGCAAGAATCTGCAGCTACATCCCCTCGAGCCCCTCTCTCTTGGTCACACACACACCTGTAGGAACACACCTGCGCACACACACACGCAGGCACTCTGCTGATTTCGCACATATCACACACACACATGCGTCAGCCTGTCCAGCTCTTTTCTTTTCACCCTCCACAAGTTTGAGACTCAAATCAGCGGCGAGCACCGTTTAAAAAGTCCTTTGTTGGGTTTTTCTTCCTATCAGCGTCACAAAATTAGCTCTCGGGTAGACTCTGTTGCTTTTCGAAAGGCAACACAGAGCCGGAATAATGAAAAATACCTGCTTGTGTTTGAGTACAATTCATTACGGTGATATTGATCTGCTCAGAGGAAAAGGCTCAGCGGCTGCTGCGGCTGTTTCCTTAAAGAGGCTGTAACTGTGCTTTGATTTGCGACGATTCATCACAAATTATGAGAAAAAGAGTAACTGAATGAGTCTGTTTGTGTTGTACCTGGACATGTAGTCATAATTGTTAGAGTGGTAGGCAGTAAAATCTACTAGATTCTCTGGTTTCAAGCTCACGGTGAAAGGCTTGCCAACTATAAAAGTTAAAACTTTCCATTCATGAAAACAATTGTGGCTTGTTTCTTGGCCGTTGAACAGTGGCCCAGATCTTCAGCTTTGTGAGATTGCTCTCTTAATTTTTTCCAGAGCTGTATAGAAGTGGTAAACACAATCAGAACCACAGGGGTTTTATGTTGGGTCCATTTGTGTTCTGGTTCCTGTGTTGGATGGATGTTGCTTCCTGCTTCACAGACAGACGACACTGTAGACATGGAATCTCTTTGTTTTCTGAATATAAAGTAGTTTCTCTCAGCTGTTTGAATGCGTCTCGGGGGGGGGGGTTGCAGTTTTTCAGCTTACCACTTTTAACCTGTATAATCAAAAAGTAATAAAGAAAGATGTTGTTTTTTTTTTCCTTCAACCATTTTAACTCAGACAAATAAAGTTTAATGAAAAACAACCCCCCATGTATCCACAGGAGGCTGTGAAGCCTGAGCTCGAGTACAGAGGAGACACACACCTTTTCCCTGTTTCTTCATAAAACGGATTAATGCGCTCGCTGAGCTACAGGAAAACCCCTCAAAGTAACTGCATAATTATGCAAAAGCAGCCGCCTGCACTCTTTCCTGAAAGCGAACGAGTGATTCTTCAGAATGAATCAACAGTTGTGGAGAGTTGTCGGTTAAATGAATGGAAATATGAATATGGATCAGAGTGGAGCCTTTTCTGCCCCATCAGCTTTTCTGCCTATTTGAAAGAGCCATTGCAGCAACACAGACCTACTTTTTCCCTCTTTACACTCTGATGCGTTTTGCATTTTTAGTATGCCTTTTCAACACATGTTAAAACTGCTCAGAGCAGAAAAAACTGCCGTATTGAAAGTACAAACTCGTGTTGCCCAACATTCATCTCCACTTTGTAGCTTCACATCCTGAGAAAAACACTGACAGTTTTTAAAAAGAGCCAAATTTCTACCAAGTAAAACTAAAAAATAACCAGAGAAAAGAGTTGATGCTGCATCCTGCTGCCCAAGCAACCAGCAATATTCACATTTTGGACTCATTTGTTTTCAGTCTGTGGTGTTATGTTGTGATTTTAGTGCATTAATAGTTTACCATAATCCTTACTTGATCAATTTTGAAATATCCTCTGCACCTGAAATCATCACCCTGATTTCTACCCTGGTTTTCTCATGACTTTGTGATGTAAACATGATGTGCGTAATATGTGTTTTACAGATTTATTTAGTTGTGTCTACTATCATTTACTCTTTCGGGTCAAATACATTTAGTGAGTTTTGGATTTTGAACCTAAATTTGTGAGTTTGTGAAAGAGTTGTGTTAACTTTTTATTAATTTTGTTGAATAAACTAGAGTTTGTATGTTAGAACTTAAACAAAACTGAAAGAAGCAAAAGACAGGAGTGGGAACTATTTCCCAGAATGCTTAGCGGCATGTTTTTGTATCCTGAGATGTGTTACATTGATCTGACTTTTGTGTTTTATTAATAATGTTTATTTTAATGCAACTTGAGGAAAATATCCTGTTCACACTAAATGCTTTTGAGTAGAATTCATTAATAAAAATTGATCATCAGATCAGAAATTTTGCTCATTCAATTTGAAACAAGAATTTAAATTATTCTACAGTAAAATAAGTATTTTAACTTGGCATTGTGAGTAAAAATAATAGAAAAATGTGTCTCTCTGACCACGTGAGGAAAGTTAATTTCTTGCGAATTGTGAAATAATTATTTGGTTTAAATTACAGCATAAAGTTAAAACTCACAATTCAAGATTAATGAACTTAAAAACAATTTTTAGACAACTTGTCTCTTTGTGAACTTTAATTTCTGAGTTAAAACCAAAACAATTTTCTTGTTGACTTAAATTGCATTTTCAAGTTAAAACACCCTCAAATGTTTTACAGTGTAACCGATAGGTTCATCAACCACATCTGGCTAACATAAATGAATTAATATTTTGCTACCACCACTTTGAAGCTCCTCTATGCTATGGCAATAAACGCGAGTATATCGCCCAAAACATTTGAATAAAATTGTCAACATGCTCATTGTGGCTGATTCTCACACCACAGTTTGTAATTTCACCAAAAACGAACAAGAAAGGAAAGAAGACATAATCTGGTGATGCGGCATGTTTTAACATACTTTTTTCTTCCACTCAATTTCCCACAACTTTCAGCAATATCCTCGGAAACAGACAATGTAAAAAACACATAAGAAAAGAGAACAATTTTCATGCAAAACATGCCAAAAATGTCTGAAACAAATGAAGCTCGGGTTTTTCTTTACTCACTCATCTCTGTTCCTTTATTACGTAAATAAATCTTGATTCATTTCGTTGCTGAGGTCATCTGTGACTCTTATACTGTCTCTCAGATGTAGGTCAGTTTATTTGGCTGAAGTTTCTTCAGAGCTTTGACTTTGCTGCATAGAAACAATGAAGTCTAGCTGCAGGCTGTTCTTCACACAAAGGTCAGAGGTCTCAAAAAAAAGAAAAAAAACGTTTATATTTTCAGATTTCAGCAGCAGGCCGACGTGTTCAAGCAACAATAGGGACAGTTAACAGCGAAAAAAAATATTTTACCACCACATAAAACATGGACTCACATTTTTGTGTGTAATTGATTTATTTAATTTAAACACGCTGCGATAACAGTCAGTTGGAGATAATTTATGAATTGCAAGCATGTTCTAATAGCAAGAAGATTCACAGCACAATGTGGATGATGGAACAATGGAGGTTTTATCAGCTGAATAAATTGCAACTCACAAGTATAATTTATATATTTTTTGTGCATTTATCAGGGCTGTTTCAGAGGCAGTTTAGATCCTAATAAGGTCTATTTTCTCAAAGCATGCAAATGCACACAAACAATAAATTGTGTCAGCAACATACATCTTCATTAGTGTCTAGTAATTTCTCTGTTCTTCTTCTCTGTGTCTTTGTTTTCCCTCATGAATGGCAAAAATCTCAGTATCAAGGCTCTTATTTAGAGTCATTGGGTCATATTTAGACATAATGACTTGGAGATGCTCAGAGGATTGTTTAGTGAAAATTACTGTTAAAAATGCTTGCGCTTGATTAATCTCACAAAGGGAACGTCGCAAGAGACAGAGGTAACGCGTGGAAAGATGACAAATACGACTCTATTTCAGTTTTATTGCATTAAGTGAAATTTATGGCGACAATCTTTCCTGACTGATGTTGCGTTTGAAGGCAGATAGTTTGTCTGTGGTTGTGTTTTTCCAAATGATTTACTAATCCACTGGGAAAAAAACACTCTGTCTGACCATCGTAACATACTGGAGTTGAGAAACAGCCCCATCATTTTAAAATAATCGATGCCGATTGTCAATAAAAACGTTTATTTTTACAATGTCTTGGCTATTTGCTTAACCGAATTGTCCACAATAGAAACTGATATCCATCAACTCAACGTAACAGTGACACACAGAATACTTATGAATTACAGAAATACCACAAAATCTCACGAAGAAAATGTAGCCTGAACTACCTCGCTCTTTCAATCACTGATGATGTCTTATTCTTTGACTATCACAATAAATATCAGTCAGAGTATTAAAGGTTTCCTCTGAATCTTGGACAGATCTTTTGGATGGTCTCCATTACTTACGGCGAAGCACAACTGGCAGCATACCACCACCTATTTCTACGATTTCTACTGGGCAGATTTTGGTGGCCTGTTACGAGCCTTATAGGAGCAGCTCCATTAAAAACACTGAATCTTAAAATACTCATTTTGATAAAGTGTATCCAGACATTTACATGCTGTAAACACTGAACGCTAATGCTAGCATCGCAATGGAAAAGTTGCTAAAACGCACTAATATCTGGCTCTTTCAATAACTGAAACTTCAGCGACCGACTGCGGTAAAGCAATTATGTCGAAAATCCAAATCTCTAAATGGAGTTGCAGAGAGACAGAAATGCAGAACATGCCTGTCAGTCACTGGTCCTGATGAACAACTCAATCAGCCTCTGAGTTATTTATAGTCGCAGTTGTTACTGGTGGGGCAGTGAAAAATGCATTTGCCTTTTTAAATATTCAGCTCACGCTGCGCTGAATGTTTTGACATCCAACTCCTAGTTGTTTAGCCTTCGAGACACATTAGAAAGGCAGTTATTTGAACGAAATCCCAGCATCCTCAGTTTATTAGCTTAATAAGTTAATTTAATGAAGTAAAAAAAAAACTCTGGTTTGAGGGATACCCCTAAATCCTCGTTATATTCACAGCCACAAATATTTCCATTTCATTAAAGTGAAATCTTGCATGTATTTTTCAGGAGCTCTTTACTTAGAGCACGATGAATATCTACTGGTTTGTTCTTGAAGCTTCATGGCAGGAAGATTCTGGGTTTAAATTCCTGCTGCAGCCTTTTTCTGTGGAGTTTAGATGTTTTTCCAAATGCAAACTCGGACTTACCTGTAAATGTAAAGCACAGTTACCTGTCTGCGTGACGGATTGATGCTATTTTTTTTACATTGTTTTGAAAGAGGTCCAACAAAACCAAGAGTAGTTTCTCAGTCATTTAAGAAGAAGATATGTATTTAAATCCTGTCTTTTCACATTTAAGTCATTCATTCATGTGGTTTATGTAAAGTGGGACTGAAATGCTTTTGTATGAATTTCTTGTTGTAGCTCAAAACGCCCCTCTTCTACGCCTGAGCGGACCCTCCAGGTCACACATCCCATTCAGCCATTTTTGTAGTTTGATAGCAGAGATTCGATTGGCAGCACGGAAATGTTTTATTCACAAATTTACTAAAAGAAGTCCGTCCAGCCTTAGATGTTCAAACCAGAACATGGTACAACAACATGAACGAATACAGCTCGTAAACAAGGCCTCAACATTTTAGCTAACGCTGTTATCATAGTTACTGAGTGCATTCGGATCATGTATTCCCCAAGACAAAACTTGCAAAACAATGCCAATTCAAAACATGAAGAACATGAAGTAGGAGCTAAAATCAAAAATCTAACCAATGGCCAGGACATCATATCAACACAACAAATTAATGCTTAAAATAAAGTCTATTACTACTATTTGCAGCGTACAGCTTTGCTGTTTCCATAATTTCTATAGGTGGAAGGATGCAACCTCTCCATCAGAAGAGGTTAATGAAGTACCCGTCCCTGAAGTAACTGACATCAGTACATTTCTCAGAAAAAGAAAACGTAATAGGGTGCCAGGAAGAGGTTCTGATGCTCCTGGATGGTGTAATGAGTTGTGTGGGTTAATACACGCAGCAACCAAACAATTTGACTTAACTTCTGCATCCTTGTTCTTCGACTACAAAATCTCTGTGAGAAATAAAAATGGTGGATTTGCAAAATTGGTTAGCCAGTAGCTGATGACCTTGACCCAAAATACTGTGACATAATAGTTCAGATAATGTAACAAGTAGCATCAGCAGGATACTAAATTAAACTCTTTGGCACTCTAAGTGCACAACAAAATGCATCTAAAGACTGAAAATGTGCATTTTTGCAGGATTTATCCCCTTTAATACTTTTGGAATAGTAATTATTCTAATTATGTTGAAGATCTGGGAGGATGGGAGTTAAGAGAAAGACAGAACCTGAGCATGAAAGAGTACTTTATTAATCTGGAGATTATGCTCCAGATTAACCACTCTAGTAGGCTACATTGTCTACCAATTGTTTTCAGGACTTTCAAATGAAAAGAGTGTGTCACATTGCAGAATCATCATCTTCTCAGTGTTAGAATGTTACTTTGCAAGAGGTGTACTTTCAGCTTGGCATAAAAAAATAATTAAAAAAAGCAGTTTTTAAATCATCTTCTTATCAATAAGATATAACAGTTATCAATAAAACATTGTTAGAAACTTGGACCCCAGAACCAGTTAGATGTGTAATAAGCTTTGGTCGTATCTTTACTGGCAACAAGCCCCACATGAAAGAGTAAATGGTTTACAAGATCATTTTGTAAATGAAGGAAGAAAGACGAGGGTTGCTGTAAAAATCAGCAAAAGATAAAGTAACTTAATTTACAAACAGATCAGACAATATATGTTTTATTCACCTGAGTTAATTTTAAATTACAGAATTATTTACCATAGCAGGCTTTTTTCAAAAATGTAGAAATTGATGAGTGAAAATGCCAGATATGGCAGTCGTTTTGGAGCCCAGCGAGGTTAACGCCGAGCTGCAAGAGCAAAAAGAGCCAGAGTCCCCGTCACACTGACAACTGGAGGAGGACAGCTGGGGGCTGGCAGTGCAGACCCAACGAGACCCAACAATTCAAGAAATAATTAGGGAGGTGGCACTGACAGGTGTCCACTTAGACACCCTGCTTGACAGCGGTGCCCCTCCAGGCACATCAGTTTCTGAAGCCCCCGACAGTCAGCCCATACTGGGAGCATGGGGACGAAAACCCCCACCAGTAACCCAGGCACAGACTCACCAGTTGGTATGGGGACAGTTAGCAGAATAGTGCTTAAAATCAGCTGTATGTGTGCATTTTCTACTTGTGGAGGTCAGTTTAGACTATAATGACATAGAAGAGGAGGAATATCTAAACCAGCGATGTCAAACTTATTTTCGTTTTGGGCCAAATCTGGATCATGAATGCTCTTAAAGGGCCGGCTGTGCCAGCATGTATTGATAAAACCTGTTCACAAACTGTTAAAATATTCAATAAATTCTTAAAATTAAATATCATTGAACATCTTTTCAGTCCCTCCAGGATTTCGTGATTCTTTTTGATTTTTTGCAATAAAAATCAAAGTGTTTGTGGTACTCATTTGGAAATATTGCGCTTTTTTATGTGACTTTTTATCACTCGTTGTATAGATTGTGTACTTAAATCAGACATCGATGAAAGCAGAGGCAGCTGTTTGGTACAACTAAGAAAGTCTTTGACAATTTTTGAGAAAAATCTGCAATAAACCCCCAATTATTAGCGCGATTTGTTGATTTCCATAATAATTCTCAAGAAACTGGAGGGACCGATTGAGACAGTTTGGCAGCAAGCAGATAAAAACTGCATTGATTTGATTGATAACATTATATTTAAGCAGACTTAATGTCTAGTCTTGAATCCAGAGGGCCACATAAACAGCTACAATGGGCCAGATTTGAGTTTGTCACGTGATCTAAACAAAGAATCTTACTTGAATGTAAATTTATGAAATTCAAAAATTGAAATTCATGCACTTCGTAGTCTTAATGCACTCAAGAGTGACATGTTAGAAAACCATTTCGGCTTTAATGTAGCACCTAAACTAACACTTGATTGGTTAAACTGCACAGCTGACCAATCAATGGATTTGACGTTGTTCCCGCTGCATTAATTTCCTGTGAAATTTTCTCAGTGAGGCGACAGTCGCTTGTTCTCCTCCAATCAAGAAACCAGAAAAGTTCATGCATGTGAAGTTTGAAGCTGCAACACACAGAAGTTGAAACATGTTGAAGTTTTGCTGCAGCTGACGTCGCTGCCGTGTCCCGTGTGTTGGGTTTCACCGGAAGTGAAGGAAAACTTTCCCTGTTTCCTGTGTGTCGAACCTCCAGTTGAAATAAATTGGGAAAGAATTTATTACATTATATAAATTAAAGACATGCATATTTAATTAAACTGTGCTATTTGTTTTAAATTACATTAATTCCTGAAGAACGTCGTGAGTTTTTAATGTAGTTGTTTAGTGAATAGCGGACCATTTAGAAGTTCTTGAATTAGAAAAAAGAAGATGGCAAATAAATTAGAGTAAACCTCACAAACTGGTCTATTTCTCAAGCAGCTATTGATCCAAATGAAAACCTCCTGTGTCTTTTAGAGTTTCTGACAAACTAGTTCAGGCTGAATTGTGTGAAATGCACTGGAGAAATTAAAGAAAGATGATCCTCAAAGTGCTGCCTGCTCTGCTCTGATAACAGTGAGATGGCTGATGCTGGCGACTGATGTCGTCTTCAACTCCACAGTGAGGAACAACCTGCAGGGGGTTCTGGGAGTTCATCTTTGGCTTAATCAAAGTAACAGATCTGGTGTCACTCCGGACTCCTGAACTGGTTTTATTTGGTGCTGGAAAAAGGCAGAATACCTTCCAAAGTACTGGAGCGTTCTCCTGGGTATGGTTATTAAACAAAAGTACAATTAAAGTGTTTTCCAAAAGTACTCATAGCTTTAAACTCATTTCACATTTTGTTGAATAGTAGCCGACTTTTATAACCATAGTTTTTTTTTTTTCCTGTGAATAAAAAGTACGTTATGCATTTGCATTCAACTCCCGTGAATCAGTAAATCTTCATGTTTGTCTTTGTTGATGTTTATTCACATTTGCATTCACTCGTACTAATTCGTGGTCAAAATTTGGTCACTTTTTTTACTACAAGCAGAGTCACTTTAAGATTACACTTGCAATCAGCTGAATTGTTTTATTCTAGTTGATTTTGATAATTGAACTAGGTACCGTAAGCGAGAAATAGGGAAGCTATAAATGGTTCTGCTGCAAAATGGTTCTGCTGCAAACTGCTCCAGTGAGAGCTGCAGATCACGGTCTGATGAAGCCAATAGGACCACATCGTCCACAAAAAGCAGCAATGCGATCCCAAGCCCACCAAAACGGATCCCAGCTGAGTGGTTTGGGGCCGAGTGTGAAGCGGCCGGGATGAGGATCAGTGCCTCCAAATCCGAGGTCTAGAGCCGGAAAAAGGTAGAGTGCCTTCTCCGGGTAGAGGAGGGTGTTCTGCCCCAAGTAGAGGAGTTTAAGTACCTTGGGATCTTGTTCACGAATGAGGGAAGAAGGGAGCGGGAGATCGACAGGCGGATTGGCGCAGCGTCTGCCGTGAAGTGGGCGTTGTACCGGTCTGTCATGGTGAAGAGAGAGCTGAGTCAAACAGCGAAGCTCTCGATTTACCATTCAATCTACTTTCCTACCCTCATCTATGGTCATTAGCTTTGGGTCATGACCGAAAGAACGAGTACGCGGATACAAGCAGCCGAAATGGGTTTCCTTTGTAGGGTGGCTGGGCTCTCCCTTAGAGATAGGGTGAGAAACCCAGTCATCCGGGAGGGACTCTTTTTGTCTTGGTTTAGACTCAAGCTAAACCAAGACAAAAAGAGATACTGCATTTAGTCTGCAGCTGCTCTCCACATCGAGAGGAGCCAGTTGAGGTGGCTCGGGCATCTGGTCAGGATGCCTCCTTGACGCCTCCTGGTGAGCTGTTCTGGGCACGTCCCACCAGGAGGAGACCCCGGGGAAGACCCAGGACACGTTGAAGGGATTATGTCTCCCGGCTGGCCTGAGAACGCCTTGGGGTTCCCCCGGAGGAGCTGGAAGAAGTGGCTGGAGAGAGGGAAGGAAGTCTGGGCCTCCCTTCTTAGGCTGCTACCCCGCAATGGAAGAAGATAGAAGGAAGGATTAATGGTTTGTTTTCAGCTTCTGTTTGTTCTGTTAAACTTTTTCCAGCATGATGACTTTAGTGAAAATCACAACATTTATTCTAAATATTTTTATTACAGTTATATGCTCCACTTTCCCCTCTGCCATCCCTTCAGACCAAAAGGTTTTTGGCACACTCAGTTACTCTCGGCTGAACTTCCATCAACTCTCTTGGTGCTTCTAAGTCTAGTGTGCATGAATGTCATGAAGAAGCTGATAATCTGAGCACATCTGCAGTTCTCTTCTGCTGCTTCCTCAAGGGTCCAACGAGAGGAGGAGTGGAGGAGTTTAAGCATCTGCATCAGAGTCTTGAGGTACCAGATGCTGCTCTGCAAGGCCTGCTGCTGCATCACGCAGCGTGTGGAGAAGATCGCTTTGTGTGCTGAGTTCCTGCAGCTCCCTGCGGAGGAGCGTGGTGATATTATGGAAAAAGACGAGCCTGTATGAAACAAGAGAAAGGTATATAAGAGGTCGATTTCCTTTGCTCCTCAAGAGCAAGAGGCGCACTTGGCAGCACTCTGTAGAGCAGCTCAGCTCCAAACTGTGTTGTACCTCAAGATGCTGATGCAGTTGTTTGAGCTAGAGTGCAGTAACTAGATTTAGATATTCATACATTAAGTATTTTTAGAGGGATGTTTTTCTGGCTGTGCTGTAAAGCCCCAGTTATAAAATCGGAGGAAGTCTGCTGAGTTTAAGGCTGCTTTAGCATCTGAAGTTTCAAGGTTGTGTTGCACTTTTCCCCATATGGATTTATCTGTGCACTCTCGTGTCACAAGGAGATAAGTGAAGCAACTGGACCTTATCTATCATAAACAGCAACAAGTGCAGAAGCAAGAATATAGAGGGATATTTGAATCGGATTTTCACGAGGTTTATTTTCTTGAAAGTAGATAAAAGTGTGATTTTTATGCAGGAATCTTAGATTAGCTCAGTGCTGTGATGGTTTACCACTGCCCACAGGCAAACAAAACAAAATCAGAGCTTATTTGCCTGACTTCAAATACACTGTGAAGCAAAACATCATTTACACGGAAATATGATTTTGAAATGAGTTTATATCCGATTAGGTTCCACCAAACTGGTTCCATGCTTGTTTTGTTTTTTTTCTCGTTTCTTTTTTATTTGATGATGAACAACTCTTATCATGTCACCAAACTTCCTAATGTGTCTTACATTTTCTTTGAATTGCACTTTGGTCAAATAACACTTGCAAGTCGCATCTATCGTCCTCAAATCAGGAGCGAAGTTAGTCGCTCCTGATTTGACAGCTGGAGGCTTTGGATCAGATGTAAACTTCAGTGGCTTTGCGTCAACCTGAAAGAGGAGTGAACTAACTTCAGGTAAATCTATTTAGGAGTTTGCAAAGTGAGAAGTTGTTGAACAACATTTTCTCCAACGAAGCAAAATTAAACCAAGTTGAAGGTATAAATGTATTTTGCAACAATTGTTATTGCTGTCTGGTTTCACATTGCAGCTGGACCATTGGAGTAAAAGTCATTGGTTATGGTGATCAATTTTATGTTGTTACACATTGAAATCACATTTTTATTATCTGATCTTTTCCTGGCCACGTATTACTACTACCGTATTTTCCGGACTATAAGTCGCAGTTTTTTTTCATAGTTTGGCCGGGGGTGCGACTTATACTCCGGAGCGACTTATGTGTGAAATTATTACCACATTATTATATCATATCA